>BQNB010162312.1:0-14575 GCA_026074375.1 Tanacetum coccineum | reverse complement strand
TGCGCTTTCTTTTACTTATCGCTTTACATTTATATTTGCCTTTATCGCTTTCTATTTATATTCGCATTGCATCTATGTTTGTGTTATATATAGTGTTGTGATGATATACTTTATTTAATATTCTTTAGTATAGTTATTATAGTATAAACTTGATTGGTTGTTTGATACAAAAGTTTTAAGCTTATAAAGGAAATGTATTCACCCCCTCTACGATTCCACAAAGAGAGTTGGTCACATGACTAAAGATTGTAGGACTCCCATTCCCGCAACAACTCAAGGAGCCCCGGTTGCAAATCAAAAGGCTATCGTAACTTGCTATGAGTGTGGAAAGCAAGGACATTACCGAAGTGAGTGTTCGAGGTTAAAGAACCAAAACCGTAGAAATCAAGCTAGGAATGGAGAATCCCGAGGAAGAGCATATGTGTTGGGAGGAGGAGAAGCCAACCAAAACCCTAACGTCGTAATGGGTACATTTCTCCTCAATAACAATTATGCTTCTATCATATTTGATACTAGTGCTGATAAAAGTTTTGTGTCGACTACATTTAGCCCCTTAATTGATATCACCCCAACTGCATTAGACACTAAGTACGTCGTAGAGGTAGTGGATGGAAAGACAATAGGATCTGACACTATAATTTGGGGTTGTACCTTAAACTTTCTAAACCACTCGTTCAACATCGACTTAATGCCCATAGAACTCGGTAGTTTCGACGTCATCATGGTATAGATTGGTTAACGAAGTACCACACCGTCATCATTTGTGATGAGAAGATTGTCCATGTCTTATTCGGTAATGAGATCCTAACGATCCAAGGTGATAGAAGTGATGGTAGAATCGAATCTAGATTGAATATCATCTCGTGCACCAAGACTCAGAAGTATATACAAAAAGGATGCCATGTCTTTCTGGCGCAGATCACTGAAAAGAAGACAGAGAAAAAGTCAGAAGAGAAGCGACTTGAGGATGTACTAATCGTGTGTGGTTTTCAGGAAATCTTTCCCGGAGAGTTGGCAGGAATTCCACTAACCTGACAAGTTGAGTTTCAAATTGACTTTGTGCCAGGTGCTGCACCTGTAGCACTATCACCTTATAGATTAGCCCCGTCGGAGATGCAAGAGCTATCTAACTAATTGCAAGAACTCTCAAACAAACAATTTATAAGACCAAGTTCTTCACCTTAGGGAGCTCTGGTCTTGTTTGTCAAAAATAACGATGGATCCTTTAGGATGTGCATCGATTACCGTGAATTAAACAAGTTAACCGTGAAGAACCGCTACCCGCTCCCAAGGATTGATGACTTGTTTGATCAACTGCAAGGATCTAGTATCTACTCGAAGATCGGCCTGAGGTTTGGTTATTACCAACTTAGAGTTCGAGAAGAGGATATTCCTCAGACCGCGTTCATAACCCGTTATGGTCACTACGAATTTCAGGTTATGTCGTTTGGTTTGACCAACGCACCAGCGGTATTCATGGATCTGATGAATAAGGTGTGCAAACCATACTTAGATAAGTTCATAATAGTATTCATTGACGATATTTTGATCCACTCAAGAAGTAAGGAGGAGCATGAGGAACACCTTAAGTTAATCTTTGAGTTACTTAAAAAAGAGGAATTGTAAGCTAAATTCTCTAAGTGTGAATTCTGGCTCCTGAAAGTGCAATTTCTCAGGTATATTATTGATAGTCAAGGCATTCACGTTGATCCCGCCAAGATTGAGTAGATCAAGGATTGGCAATGCCTACGACTTCAACGGAAATACGTCAATTCTTAGGTCTTGCCGGTTATTACCGACAGTTTATCGAAGGTTTCTCTAAGATAGTGAAACCTCTAACCAAACTGACTCAGAAGAATGTGAAATTTAAATAGGAGGAGAAGGAAGAGGAAGCATTTTAGCTATTGAAGCAGAAGTTATGTAGTGCACCAAGCCTATTGTTACCGGAAAGAACCGAGAACTTTATGGTTTACTACGATGCTTCGTATAAGGGCTTAGGTGCCGTATTGATGCAGAAGGAGAAAGTAATAGCTTATGCGTCCTGTCAATTCAAGGTTCATGAGAAGAATTATATAACTTACT
The DNA here is from genome assembly GCA_026074375.1 of Tanacetum coccineum. Taxonomy (NCBI): domain Eukaryota; kingdom Viridiplantae; phylum Streptophyta; class Magnoliopsida; order Asterales; family Asteraceae; genus Tanacetum; species Tanacetum coccineum. Next base: position 12,493 of record BQNB010162312.1, on the reverse strand, counting down.
ATTTGGATTTAGGAGCTCTAGTATTCAATCTAAAGATTTGGAGACACTACTTGTATGGAACGAAGTATATCGTGTTCACTGATCATAAAAGTTTGCAACACATTCTTGATTAGAAAGAGCTGATCATGAGGCAACGCCGATGGATAGAATTACTCAGTGATTACGATTATGAGATTCGTTATCACCCCGGAAAGGTAAATGTTGTGGCAGATGCTTTAAGCCAAAAGGAAAGGATAAAGCCGCTACGAGTTTGAGCCATAGTTATGATAATCGAGTTAAACCTTCCATCACAAATTTTGAGTGCTCAAGCTGAGGCAATGAAAGAGGAGAATGTTAAGGAGGAAAACCTACGTGGTATGAACAAGGAGTTTAAGACTCGTCCCGATGGAACTCTCTATATTATGAACAAGAACTGGTTACCACGTTTTGGAGAATTAAGAGATCTGATTATTCAATGGTAGAGCACAAAGAAACTTTCTAACATGATTCTTGCTAGAGTAGTCCGGATATATAGATTTGAGACTAGTCACGATAGCATTGAATCTTTTGAAGCCGCTATCAATAGTTTCTTCATTTAAGATTAAGAACTTCTCATATTATTGAGTGAGAAGATCAATCTTGCAATTATTTACTTGTGAATTGCCTTGGTGGGGTAATGATGAGTGTATGTCATACCTTTTTGGCGATTTTACACATAAATACCCGCTCGTACTCTTTATGTGGTAAGGCATTGTAAAGAGTCATTTTGGCTTCGTTATTCTTCCATAGTTGCTTCTTTTGCTCGTCTTTAAGAAGCTCATACGGCGTCTCCTTCATCAACTTCGTTTCTGAGTCTTCAACATCAAAGTAGAAATCGCCTTTTTGAATGACTTGCCATGAGTCAATATCTTTGGACTTAACGTAAGTCTCAAAGTGGCTTTCCAAAAGCAAAATTCGCTAGGTTCTAGCAAAGGTGGTCTTTGCATAAAACACCCCTTGACATAGTTCTTGTTAGAAATCAAGAAAAGACTCGGTCACTCATAAATTACATAGCTTATAGGTCTAGTTAATATTTGGAACATTAGTAAGCTAGTTGGGCCAAAGCCTATGGAAGCCAAAATCCCAACCGGCCATTAGGAGTATAAATATCCTCTCCATAGCTTGGAGAGGGTGTTGGTTGGTTCATTTCTCACATTCTTTATCTAATATTTTCTCCCATACTTTCTTTCACTAGAAATAACCCTCCTTCTACTTTCTCTCTCTATTTATTGTATTGTTTGTTATATAGATTAGATAATACACATATTCTACAATTGGTATCTAGATCCATGGAGTGATTAGTTTGGTTTTGTGTGCATTTTTCTCTTGCGTTTGGTAACCGACTACAAAACCATAAAGTTTGCATTTTTAAGCTTCTACTACATTAGTATTAGTTAGTTGTACAAGAAAATTCTAGCAAAAACAACAAAAATTTGATTTTTTGAGTCTTATTTGGTTTGAAAGTTTTTTTGTACCAAAATCTTGATTTCAAATTTTTTGTGTTAAAACTATAAAGTTTGTGTTTTTAAGGTTCTAATAGGCTTTGGATAGTAAGTTGTACAAGAAAAATCAAACAAAAACGTCAAAAAGTGTGTCTTTAAGTGATTTGAAAAAGTGGGTTTTTGGATTGTTAGAATTGGGCGATTTATACCAGAACGGAGGCAATTTATACATGTGTTTTGGCTTAGGCGATTTATACACAGTTTCTTGGGGGATTTATACGTGTTTTGTTCTAGGCGATTTATACTCCTTGGGCGATTTATACATTGTGTATTGGGTGATTTATACGTTGTCTCTTGGGCGATTTATACACTGCAGTTTTTGCCTAGGCGATTTATAACTCCACCTTCCAGGCGATTTATACATCATCCAGGCAATTTATACATCATCCAGGCGATTTCTGTGTTTTTGGCTTAGGCGATTTATACGCAGTTGCTTAGGCAATTTATACCTGATTTTGGCTTAGGCGATTTATACGTAATAGCTTAGGCAATTTATACGTGATTTCTTCTAGGCGATTTATACATCGTGTATTGGGCGATTTATACATCGTGTATTAGGCGATTTATACGTTGTCTCTTGGGTGATTTATACCCTTTTTCTAGGCGATTTATACATGTACTTCAGGCGATTTATACCACTTTCTTTGGGAGATTTATACACTTCTCTTGGGCGATTTATACAGTATTCCTTGGGTGATTTATACATTGCATATTGGGCGATTTATACATTGTCTTTGGGCGATTTATACACTGTTATTTTTTCCTAGGCGATTTATACCATTTCTTCTAAGTGATTTATACGGTTTTTCTTTTATTTGTAAAATCCCGTAAAATATTAACTTATCTTCTCGATTTTATCAAGAATTGTAAAATCCTGTGTAATTCTAATACTTCATTTAAAAACAATAATTTAACACAAATACCTCTAATCACTAAATGATCAAAAGGTTATCTTTTCACATTTAACAAATAATTCAAAATGACAACCTTAGCTGAATTCATGATAGTTGTCGGTGCTGAGAACCGTCCTCCTATGCTTGACTAGGAAATGTATAACTCGTGGGAAAGTTGTATGTTTCTCTATATCAAAGGAAGGAAGAATGGTAGAATGATGCTTGAATCAATTGAAAATGGACCTTTTGTCTATCCAACTATTGAAGAAGATGGTCAAATTCGAAAGAAGAAGTATGTTGAACTCACTGAACAAGATCATCTTCAAGATGAATGTGATGTTTAAGCAACAAACATTGTTCTTCAAGGTCCCCCAACTGATGTGTATGCCCTTGTCAACCATTGTCAGTCCGCTAAAGATATCTGGGAAAGAGTCAAGTTACTTATGAAAGGCACTGAACTGTCATATCAAAAATGTGAATGTAAACTGTACAATGAGTTTGACAAGTTTACTTCTATCAAGGGTGAAACACTTCATGAATATTACTTGCGCTTTGCTCAAATTATCAATGATATGCACACAATTAGCATGATAATGCAGCAAGTGCAGGTGAATACAAAGTTTCTGAACGCTCTCCGACCAGAATGGAGCAAATTTATGACTGATGTCAAGTTAGCTAAGAATATGTATAACACCAACTATGATCAGTTATATGCATATCTTAGTCAACATGAGGGACATGTAAATGAAGTTCGAATGCTACGTGAAAGATATTCAGATCCTCTTGCATTGGTCGCTAACCATCAAACTCAATCAAATTCTACTCAGTATCCACAACAACTATCATTAACTTCTCAAACAACTTATTCTTCTCAACCATACCCATCCGCCTATGAAAAAACTTACCATCCACAACCAAACCAACAAGGATTCTAGCCTTAAATCAATCATTTAACACCATTAATTCCTAACAATGTTTATCATTCCCCTACAATTTCACCACGACCACAAGCTGAGTTTTCCCAACTAGACTCAGGTCTTGCTATTCTAGTGTTTCTACCTGGAGATGATCTAATTGCTTGTCTGAACAAAGCAATGGAATTTATGTCAATTTAGTTGCATCATGTTTTCCTTTAACCAACAACCAACTCTGATCATCGTCTAACCCAAGAAATCAAGCTACCATGCAAGATGGCAGAGTTACTGTTCAACAAGTTCAGGGAAGACATGGTCAAGGTTATATTGGTACAAGTTCAAAGGGCATTGCTACAAGGTCAGAGGTAAACCGGAATGGTGGAAATACTATAGCAGGTCAAGTAAGGGTTGTCAAATGTTATAATTATCAAGGAGAAGGACATATGGCTAGGCAATGCACTCAGCCAAAGAGGCCAAGGAATGCTACATGGTTTAAGGAAAAGTTAATGCTGGCTGAAGCACAGGAATCTGGTCAAGTTTTGGATGAGGAACAATTGGAATTTCTAGCAGATCCTAGAATTACCGATTGTCATGATGTCTAGCCAACAATCATTCACAATGCTGCTTTTTAAATTGATGATCTAGATGCCTATGATTCCGATTGTGATGATATCTCTTCTGCAAAAGCGGTTTTAATGGCCAATCTCTAAAGTTATAGTTCAGACGTCCTCTTTGATGTACCACAACATGAATCTAATCAAAATAATGATGTGCTTAATCAAAGTGTGCAAGAGACGCAGCACTTTGAACAATCTCTTGTTGATTATGTTCCAGATACCGAAATAACAAGTGATAGCAATATCATTTCTTATGAACAATATCTACAACAGACATAAAATACGATTGTTCAAGATACTAACTCTACTGCACAACAAGATTCTATGATAATGTCCGTATTTGAACAGTTGTCTGAAAGAATGTCTAATCATGTAACTAATTAGGATAATGTTAATCAGAAAACCAAAACTGTTAATGAATCCTTGACCGCTTAGCTTGAAAGATATAAAGAACGTGTCAAAACTCTCGACCAAAGATTTAATGTTGATTTGAACAGTTGTGAAAAAATAATTAATTCACAAATGGATGATATGATTCGGAATAGGTGTGCACTTAAGTAAGAAATTGACCCACTTAAACAGATTCTTTCTAATCAAGTTAGGAAAATGATCCGTTATTGCAAACATTTAGTGTTTTCAAAAAGGAATCCAGAGAAAAAGAAAGTAAATACATGGACAAAGAAATTAATTTAGAAAATAAAATAAAAGAACTAGATAATATTGTTTATAAAGTGGTTCAATCTGCGTAAATAGTGCACATGCTAACGAAACCTCAAGTTTTCTATGATGATACTCACAAACAAGCTCTTGGTTATCAAAATCCATTTTATCTTAAGAAAGTTCAACGGATTAAGCCAACATTATATAATGGTAGTATCATATCTAGGAAACATGATGTGATTTATGTGGTTGATGAAGAAGAGACTTTGGTTTTAAAAGAATAGAGTCGATCAAAAATGCTTGCAAAACAAAATGATCCAATTTCGATAAAACAGAAAATCAATATTACTCCAACTAATTATAAAGAGTTAAACAAATTGGCTGGAGATTTTGGAAAACGTTTTGTTCCTCAAAAAAAATTGTATGCAGAACAAGCTTTCTGGTTACCGCTTTCAAACCTTATCTCTGAACAACCTGTTGTTTAAACTACACCTGTTAAAATGGAGGCTCCAAGTGAACTTCCAAAAGTAAGCATGGTTAAAACAAGTTTTCAAAAACTAAAAAATCATCTTGTAATTTTTAACAAGGTGGTGAAAGTAAGAACTACACCTGATGCAATAACTGAGGGGCAATGGGGTTTTGAACACACAAAAGCATTTTTCAAGCAGGAAGTAATTCCATTGATTAAAACTTTAAGGGATTTATTTAAAGATTTTGATAATGGTCTTTACAATGAACTTAACGAGGTGAAAACGGTATTTAACCAAATGGAAGCTGATGTTGAATAGTGTTTTGTGGACAAGAAGTATTTTGATATACAAAAGAAAGAAAATTTTCTTGATAATGATCGACTCTTTGAACATATTATCGGTCAAGATGTTATGAATATTGTAATGCATGCTGATTCTGTATCTATCAATATGCTACCTGCTAATAATAAATGTCTTGCGCATGATAATTTTAAGATTGAACGTTTAGAGCAAGAAAATGATCACTTATTTGAACTTCTCTTATCTCAAGACATAGTTCACATCTGTGTAAATTCTCTTGCTACCCTTACTAATTATGCTAAAATGAAGCAAGATTATATTGATGAATACAATGAGAATCTAGTGCTAAGGCCTGAGCTTGCCAAAAAGGAACACATGATTGAAAAGAAATTTTTTGATGAAGTTGTACTCAGATGTTCACGGCTTGAAAATCATTGTGTTAATCATGAACTTAAATTACAACACCAAAAGAAAGTTTTCTGAATAACAAATCTTTAAACAATCAAGATGCTCCTAAAATTCAGGAATTTTTCAATATAACTGAATGGCAAGAAAGGATGCCACACCAAATAAGGCCAAGATTATTGCTCCCAGAGTGTTTAAGCTTGATTTAGAACCATTATCTCCTAAAGTTTTGAAAAATAAGGATGTTCACATAGACTATATTAAGCACACTCAAGAAAATGCAGATATTCTTCAGGAATTAGTAGAACACGCTAGGGCACTTAGACCCTTAGACAGTGATTTAGACTCTGCTTATAAGTATGCTAAAAGAATTCAGGAGGTGCTGGTGTATGTTACAGCCACATGCCCTAGTTTAGCAAAACCTAGTGAGAAATTGGTTGCGGTCACACCATTGAACAAAAACAAGAACATTAGGTTTACCGAACCTGCCATATCATCAAGTAACACTCAACAACAGATAGATTCACATAAAACACAAGATTCTAACAAACCTATGTTGCCTTCTACAGGAATGAAGAGTTCTACTAGTGCTAGCAGATCACAGCCTTCAAGCAATACCAAGAACAATAGGATCTCGCAAACAACCAGTAGCAACCAGAAGAATAAAGTAGAAGACTAACCTAGGAGCATTAAATCTAATTTAAATAAACCGAATAGTGTTATTGAACCTGTCTATAATGCAAATATTAAGCATTCCATGTTAAATGCGAATTCTGAATTAATTTGTGCTACGTGTAATGAATGTATGTTTGATGCAATTCATGATTTGTGTGTTTTTGATTTTGTTAATGATGTGAATGTGTGTTCTAAATCTAAATCTGCTAAGAGTAGCAAAAAGAAGAATACTTAGAAACCTACTGGTAAAGTGTTCACTAATATTGGATATAGATGGAAACCTATAAGACGGACCTTCACTATAGTTGGAAACACGTGCCCTTTAACTAGGATAACCTCCACTAAAGTAGAGCCTCTTAAGGAAAACACTTTAAAATCAGTAACTACTCTAAATCCAGAGATTAAGATATACCGTAGGAAACCTAAAGTTGCAACATCGGTAAATTTAAGCAGTGAACCTAGTATCTTACGATCTAGGCCTTCTAACATCTCGAAACCTAACAAACATTGGGGATCCACTGTTTCAAAATCTCCATCTTCTTCTCATGTCAATGTCAGGTTACCCAATGCTTTTTGGGTACTTGGTATTTGGACTCCGAATGCTCCAAGCATATAACAGGAAACCTCTCTCAGCTCATTAACTTTGTTCACAAGTTTTTGGGTACTGTAAGATTTCGTAATGATTAGATTGCAAAGATAATGGGATATGGTGATTACCAGATGGGCAATGTTACGATTTCTCGGGTTTACTATGTAGAAGGGTTAGGACACAACTTATTTTCTATTGGTCAGTTTTGTGATTCTGATCTTGAAGTAGCTTTTCGCAAACACACCTGCTACATTCGTGACTTAAAAGGTGTTGACCCACTCAAGAGATCAAGGGGATCAAATTAATACACTTTGTCTTTGGAAGATATGATGTTATCCTCTCTCATCTGTCTCTTGTCTAAAGCCTCAAAGACCAAGTCTTGGTTATGGCATCGAAGGTTGTCACATTTAAACTTCGATACTATCACTACACTAGCCAAACAAGGACTGGTCTGTAGGCTACCTAAATTAATGTTTCAGAAGGAACACTTATGTTACGTCGGTGCTCTAGGGAAAAGTAAGAAACACGCCCACAAACCCAAAGCTGACGACTACATTCAAGAAAAGCTCTATTTGCTGCACATTGACCTATGCGGGCCAATTAGGATTCAAAATATCAATGGGCGGAAATATATACTGGTTATTGTTAATGATTACTCTCGGTTTACTTGGGTAAAATTTGTAAGATCAAAGGATGAAGTTCCAGAGTTCGTGATTAAATTTCTCAAAATGATTCAAGTTCGTCTCAATGCGACAATTCAAAATATCAGAACCGATAATGGCATAAAGTTTGTAAATCAAACCCTGAGAGCTTACTATGAACATGTCGGGATTTCACACCAAACATCCGTTGCTCGCTCTCCACAACAGAACGGTGTTGTTAAAAGACAGAACCGAACTTTAGTGGAAGCTGCACGAACAATGTTAATATTCTCGAAGGCTCCCTTATTTCTATGGGCAGAGGCAGTTGTGACATCTTTCTATACACAAAAGCGATCCTTAATCCAAAAAAGTCACAACAAAACCCCATATGAACTTCTTCATAACAGAAAACTCAACTTATCTTATCTTCATGTCTTTGGTGCTCTATGCTACCCCACCAATGATAGTGAAGATCTTGGCAAGTTGAAACCTAAAGCAGATATTGGAATCTTCTTCGGTTATGCTTTTGCAAAGAAGGCTTACCGAATCTACAACAAGAGAACCTGTCTAATCATTGAAACTATTTACGTTGATTTTGATGAGCTGACAGATATGGCTTCTAAACAATTCAGTTAAGGACACGGGCCTCAACTCTTGACTCTTAGAACAATCAGTTCATGACTCATGCAAACCCTTCCTCTCCAAACCGTATGTACCACCAACTAAGAAGGACTGGGATATTTTGTTTCTACTGATATTTGATGAGTATTTTAATCCTCCACCTAGTGTTGCTTCTCCAGTTCCTGCAGTTGTTGCTCCAAATCCTGTTGATTCAACCGGTACACCTTCCTCAACTACAATTGATCAAGATGCACCATCTCCAAGTACTTCACAAACCCCTCACGAAACACAATCTCTAGCTATTCCTTTTGGTGTTGAAGAAGAGTTTCGTTATATTGAAGTTGCACACTTAGATAATGATCCCTTCTTTGGTGTTCCAATTCCAGAACCAAATTCTGAAGAGTCTTCTTCAAGGGATGTTATTCCAACTAATGTGCACTCAGTCAATTAACCACCTGAACAACTCAGAAAATGGACCAAGGATCACCCGCTGGATAATGTCATTGGAAGTCCTTCTTGACCTGTCTGTACAAGACATCAACTACAAAACAAAGCCATGTTTTGCTACTTCGATGCTTTCCTTACTTCCGTTGAACCAAATAATTATAAAGAAACTTTGAAGGAATCTTGTTGGATCGAAGCAATGCAAGAAAAATTAAATGAGTCTGAACGACTTGAAGTTTGGGAGCTCGTACCTGGTCCGGATCGTGTCATAATAATCACTTTGAAGTTGATCTTCAAGGTTAAATTAGACAAACTGGGAGGTGTTTTTAAAACAAGGCTAGGTTGGTGGCAAGGGGATATCGTCAAGAAGAGGGAATCGATTTTGAAGAATCTTTTACACCGGTTGCACAACTAGAGGCTATAAGAATCTTTATTGCATATTCTGCTTACATGAACATGATCGTCTATCAAATAGATGTCAAGACGACGTTCTTAAACGGTATATTACGTGAAGAGGTTTACGCCAGTCAACCAGACGGGTATGTAGATCAAGATAATCCCAACCATGTGTACAAGCTTAAGAAGGCTCTTTATGGGTTAAAGCAGGCTCCACGAGCTTGGTATGATTTGTTATCATCATTTCTACTCTCCTAAAAGTTCTCTAAATGTGCGATTAACCCTAAACTATTCACTCAGAAAGAAGGCAAAGACATCTTACTGGTATAAATCTATGTAGATGATATAATATTTGCTTCTACTGATCCTGCACTCTGTGAAACATTTTCTGAAATAATGTTTTCAAAATTTAAGATGTCAATGATGGGCAAAATGTCATTTTTTCTTGGACTTTAAATTTCTCAGTGTCCCAGAGACATCTTTCTTAACCAATCCAAATACGCTCTTGAGATAATTAAAAAGTATGGTATGGAAACCAGTAACCCAGTGGATACTCTCATGGTGGAGAAATCCGAATTAGATGAAGATCCACAAGGGAAAGCAGTTGATCATACACGTTATCGTGGAATGATTGGCTCTCTTATGTATTTGACATCCAGTAGAGCAGACCTTATATTTGTTGTATGCATGTGTGCCCGGTACCAAGCCAAGCCTACCGAAAAGCACTTACATGCAGTGAAGCAAATCTTTCAATACCTAAAAGGAACCATCAATATGGGTCTATGGTATTCGAAAGATTCTTGTATTGCACTAACAGCTTTTGCAAACGCTAATCATGTTGATTGCCAAGATACCAGAAGAAGTACATCTGGAAATAGGCAGCTCTTGGGTGACAGATTATTTAGTTGGTTGTCTAATAAATAGAAGAGCACTGCCATATCCAGTATAAGAAGCTGAATACATTACCTTATCCGGATGTTGTGCTCAAATACTTTGGAAAGATCACAATTAACAGACTATGGCCTTGGATTAAAAAAAATATCTATGTATTGCGATAACAAAAGTGCCATTTCCTTATGCTGTAACAACGTCTAACACTCAAGATCTAAGCATATCGACATCAGATACCATTTTGTTAAAGAGCAAGTAGAAAATGGGGTGGTTGAGCTATACTTCGTCAGAACAGAATATTAGCTGGCAGATATCTTTACCAAGGTATTGGGACGAGAAAGACTTGAATTTCTTATCAACAAGCTTGGAATGAGAAGCATGTCTCCTAAAACGCTGAAAAGACTGGCAGAAAAAGAAGAAGAGTGATGGTGGAACATCTTCTTGTATCCTGTGTAAATATATAAAATCATAAAAACAAAAAAATATTTTCTATTTTTTAGAATAGATTTTTTTATGAAAAAGAAAATAGAAAAATATAAAACCCATAAAAAGAAAATACAAAATACAAAAATACGTTTTTCATGACATGTCTTCTAAAAATTGATAATATTTACGGCTTTAGAAATGTCATTCAATATTGATACGAAGCTGTAAATAAACTTCGAGCAGAAGTTCAAAATGTTTTCAAAACATGTCATTGGCTTGCAGTTATTTCATACTTCAACCCGTTCTTCATCTTAAAGACAAGTATTTTGTCAAAAAAAAACTTGACCTCACAACGGAAATTAAATTTCTCGGGCATGATCTACTTTATGATCATGTATAACGCTTGTTTATACTTTGCTACACAACCCGTGTTTCTATAAAATAGGTGTACGTGTTAGTGCATTTATTTTTTAAAATAATAGAAATCTTATTTTAGTTGGTGTTGTCGTTCAAAACAAATCAGTCATCTCAGTTTCTCATCAGAAAAAGATTTTAAAAGAATTTTCTATTACTCAAACAATGTCTACAGCTCTTTAAATAGAAAATGGGACATTATTTAAGGGAGAGAAATGTGCTAATAATTCTTTCAAAATTCATCAAGAAATAAACAGAAAAGGTTTTGGACAATAACAAATTAATATTTAAAGGAGAGTTAATTAATTTTAACTCATTTAGGCTTTAGATGTTATTTGTTTCAACCTTTAAGGTTTAGAATGTAAATTATGGTACTTAGGAACTTACGCCTTTTAACTTGCAACTAGAAGGACCTAGGTTGCCATTGGTAGAAGATTTATAACCCGAATGATTTTTTCTCAAAAATATTGATTTTTATAAATCAAGTTCGAGTTAACCATTTGAAAAAGTGTTCTAATCAAATCAGAATCAGTTTTTGACATATCAAATAGATTTTCAAGAAATTTTGACCACTCGAGATCTTTAAATAGAATACGGGTCTTTGTTCGAGGGGAAGAAAGTGTTTTCGAATTATCTTCAATAAGTTACGGTAATTATATGGAAAAAGTTTTAACTTAACGGATAATAATTTAAGGGGGGGTTAATTTATTTTAACTCCAAGGGCTTCAGTTGTCATAAGTTAATAACTTTAGGGGATGAAATATAATTTCAAGATTAGTAGCTTAGGCTTAAAACTACAGATAACCAAGATTTCCATCACCTCATAGTTTTAAAAGGCTTAGGATTGTTTGGAAATAATTACGTAGTTTTAGAAGCCTTGAAGTTGATGATATGTTTCTAATTCTTTTAATGTTTACCCGACTGGTTAATCACTAATCTTATTCTCAAAGAAGTAGAAATATTTGATAAAAGAGGTACACATAGGTATGATGATTCCTTTAGATAGTCAATATCCTGCAGGAAGAAAAAACTACATCCAAGACTTAGTTGATTTTGGTGTTATCATTTTGACTACTTAGAGGGTTTAATTCTCTACATCAGGACTTAGTTGACTTTGGTGTTACTGGTATGTGTTTAATTACACATACCATTTACCTAGGAAAACGAACTTAAACGATAAAAAACGTACCAAAAATACATTGTATTTGTATGCTTTCACTTATATTGTGCAGGAAACAGATATCCAACAAAAGGATGAAAAACGAAGCCAAAAAATGACAAAATCAAGCACGAAATGGAAGAGCATGAAAAAGTCAAAGTCAAAAGTCAAAGTCAAAGTGAAACCCAAGAAGTCAAAGTCAAAGACGAAGACGAAGCCGTAAACGAAGAAATACTTAATGGGCCAACCCGCACCCATCTAATAGGCTGGGGCAGCCCATTAAGGTATTTACACCAAGACTTATAAGCCTTAAAAGCATAAAAGGCCCAATACCCTTTTAAAGTAATCCTGGCCCAAACAAAAATCGTTAGCCTAAGAAACCCTTTAACTTTTAACTCTGTTAGTCCTTAAGGGACTGTGGGTGTAAACACATTATACTCCCTCAAGGACTAAACCTG
>BQNB010162311.1:1575-14575 GCA_026074375.1 Tanacetum coccineum | reverse complement strand
TTTTTTTACAACTTTTTTGTTAAGCTAAAAATAAGCAACTTTTGTAAAGACAAAATTTTTGAAACTTAAAAATAAGCTCAGAAATAAGCTGAAAAGGTTGACAGATTGCTAAAAAGCTTAAATGCTAAATTGTTTGCATTTTTTAGACTAAATAAGCATTTCTAATAACAAATAAGCTGAAAAGAGATTAAACCCTAACCCTAATAAGCACCTAGGAACTAAAATAAGCAAATTAAATAAGCCAGAACTAACCCTAATTGACAGATTACTTAAAAAGCTATAATACTTAAAAACAAATTAAGCTAAAATGCAAATAAGCTCAAATAAGCTCTAACTTAAAGTAAATAAGCTAAAAGGGACTTAAGCTAACCTAATAAGCAATACTAAACCTAAATTAAGCAGAAACAATAAGCAAATAAGCTTAAATAAGCAAATGAGCTTTTTGGCTCACAACTATTAAGCAAACAGCCAAGAGGGGACTTTTTGAGCTTAATTTTAAGCTACAAAACAGATCCTTATGGCTTAGCAACTTATAAGCCCTTAAAGCTTATCCAAAAAGCTACTTAAATCAACAATCAGAAAGGAGTTTGAAAATCAAATAAGCCCTCAAAAGGGCTTATGAAAAAGCTGGTTCACACAGACACAACACTTAGAAAATTTTTCAATCTTTACAAAACCCTACTTTTGAGCTTAAAAATAAGCTAGCAAACAGATCCTTATGGATATAAGACCTCAAAACAGATGAAATTTAAACCTCAAAGAACAAGTATCATCTTTCAAAAAGTATTTTGAAATTAAGAATAAGCCAGAAAAAGCAATTGAAAAAGCTATTTCTCAAAATTTCCACACTTAGCAATTTTTTTTGACAGGCTTGGTAAAAACTAAACAATACTTGCAGACCTATTGAACTATTTTTCTAACTTGTTTTAAGACTTAAATAAACACAAAAACATCATAAAAACTTGACATACAAAGATCTAATCATGCAACTGATTAAATGAGTTTATGAGTTCACAGATTCAAACATTGGGTTAAACAAACTATGATTTTGAGTTTCATTACTTAAAAACTTAAACTAACTCACTTTTATGACTTCTTTTATCTAATCTAAGTTAACTCAAAAGCACAAAACAAGTTTTAAACCAGTTTGACCCATTTTCACAGTTAAGCCAAACACCCCTTTAAATTATGTTTTGGTATTTTTAACTTGATTAAAGCTATTTAAGCCAAAATTTTGCAAAGACCAGATGTTTTATAGCTTATAGAGAACCTAATGAGCAAATTTAAACTTCCAAATAAGCCAGGTTAATAAGCTAAACAACTATGCTATTTTATGAGCTAATTGAGACAGATTTTAAGACAACTTGCACAAATGGATTTAAAACTACAACCTAAGCATCTTTAATACTAAACATCATTAATAAGCATAGAAAAGCAGATATAAGCAAGCAATAAGCAAAAATAACCAATTGAATAGTAAATAAGCTAAAAATGGAAAAATGAAAACTTACAAAGCCTTTGCTTAAACTGGGCAAACAAGCTTAATAATAAGCTGATCTACAAGCTCTAGCTTGTCAAAGACAAGCTAGTGAAACCCATAAGCCCATTCAGGTTTGACTTATCATCCATTTAAGCATTTTTTTTGGTATTTTTAGGATTTTTATGAATAAAACAGTATTTTAAAAGCTTTAAAACAGTAACAAAGGCAAAGATTAAAAAGCTAAAAGCTTAGTGAAGCTCTTAGGTTAGATCAATAAGCTGCATCATAGCTTAAAAAGCTTAACAGGTTATGTAAAGTGATCAACACAAAATCTTAAAAACAATACCTCAAAACTTTTTCATTAATCTTAAAATGTTTACAAAGCTTGGAATTTAAAAGACAATAAAACATTAAGTAAAATAAGCTAAAAAATTAACTAGATTAATAACTGCCTCTAAGGGCTTACAATGTCCTATTTATATAAAATCTAAGAAGGTTCTAGGTCCTCTTTGATGTGTGCTTTCTTCGTGAGAGGGACTGAGGGTGTGCTTGTTGTGTGAGAGCTTCAAGTCTTTCATCTTAGCCATTGATTATGAGTGGTGCCCAAGCCCTTTGATCTTAACCCTTCAATCTTTGTCTTTATTCTTAGACGAATTGAGTGTTTGAGGATTTCCAAGGTGGCAATTGTTGATATATGGGGTGGGGTAGAGGGGGAGGGTGATGTTTTTGTTGTGTGGTGAAAGGGGTTTTGGTTGTTAATACTGCAAAGAAGGACACACGCATTTGGTGTGTGTGAAGATAAACAGTGCATTGGCGCTCCCTTTTGAAATATTTTTTAAGTTGGCAAGTATGGTCCCTGTGGTGTATTAACTTTGGGGTTTTTGGCAAAAACAGTCCTTGAGGTTATATGATGGGTTTACACCCACAGTCCTTAAGGGTTAACGGGTGTTAAGTGTTTTTGGGTTTATGGTTTTGGGCTTGTGATGGGCCGGGTACAATGGTTAAAAGGGTTATAAGGATTTGGGCTTTTCAAGCTTTAAAAGCTTATAAGTCTTGTCATTAATAGCTTAATGGCCTGCCCCGGCCCATTAGATGGGTAAGGGTGGCCCATTAAGTATTTCTTCGGTTACGGCTCCGTCTTTGACTTTGATTTTGTCGGGGTTGATTTGAACTTTGGACTTTACGTTTTTCATTTCGTGCCCGGTTTTGTCCGTTTTGACTTGATTTTTGTCTTTTTCTTAGATATCCGTTATATGCACAATATAGATGCAAAACATACAAATACGATGTATTTTTGGTACGTTTTTTGTCATTTAAGCACGTTTTTAATGGTCAAAGGTATGTGTATTTAAACACATACCAACCACCATCCATCTTGACATTGTCAAGCTCGTCGTCTCTATCTTCATTTATTATTATTATTATTATTATTATTATTTTCGCGTACGAAACACACCGAAGATACGTCACCATTTCCTTCAGGACAATGTCCAAAAGGAAACATCTCCATCGAAAAGGTTGTGTATGAAGATAACATCGCCGACAATCTTTCTTTACCCCTCAAGCGTGAGTCGTTAAATTATCTTTGTCAAGGTTTAGGAATGATGAAACACATTTCATAAATCGTTCTCTTCTTTTCTTCTAGTTTCGATTCTAGTCCGTGTTCCATTCCATGTCGTGACAACTTAACTACTTCATCCGAAGTACTTTAAGCATTTTTAATTAGCGAAATGCAAATTAAAATGTCACTCTGTTTGAAAATTTTCGTCAACAACATCTCTGCTGGTGGCGGTGTCCATAAACCAGGCGGCCCCCTGATCAAAACAGGCAGCCCCCATATATATATGGGACCGCCGGCAGCAAGCTTGAGATATCTGTCATTTCTTTTCAAATCATTAAACGAACACCCCTCTCTCTTCTGCTACAAGCTGACGTCTACTTTACACCCAAATCTATGCCCAACATCTCTCTAAAGATTAATGGGTCATTCTCTTATATCAATTCCCATAAGCATTGTTGCTTATGTTGTCAAGAGAATTTCATAATCAATAGTCAAGTGAATTTCATCATGAAATGCGTTTCATTCTCAAACACAATCCTTACAATCATCATACTCACAAATCCTCTCACATCTTGGTCCTCACTTCTTGTAACCGTCTTTTCTCACCTCAAATGGTCTTTTTACTTTTGAACGGTTCTTCTCACTTTCAAGAGTCCTCTCACTTTTAATAGTCTTCTCACTTCTGATAGTCGTCTCACTTCTAATAGTCTTTTTTATTTTTGACGTTTCTTCTCACTTCTAAACGTTCCTTTTCACTTCTAATAAGTCTTATCTTCTCTAACGTTTCCTCTCACGTCTAAACATTTCTTCTCTTTGAATAGTCTTGTTACTATTAAAATTCCTCCTATATCTTTCTTAACTTAATTATTTCATCCAAAATATTTAAGAAATTTACTAAATGCAAATGTCACTCCTTCATTAAACTTTTCACTTTTTTGAAAGTGAAGAACATAAAGAAGATATTCAATCTTCAAGTGTTATTGAGTCACCATGTTGTTGAGTCTCTCATTATTCTTCTGCCATGAAAGAACTACCACCTTATTTTACATACCCACCTTTATTCCTTAACATTATCAACCAATAAAACACCAAACAAACCTTTGAATTCTCTGTAACACCCCCAAATTGGGTCGCAGCGGAATAAGGGTCCGGGGCGTGTTACTTCTCAGATCAATAACACAAGATAATATAACTATCAACCTCTCGTCAACACGTTCCTTCTTTAGTATTGCTCATCCTTTCTCACTTCTCGGCTCTATGAAATCATTTTCATTCACATCCAAGAGCACATCGTCTCCATCCTCGTCTTATTTTTCTTTTTATCCTTTTAAGGTGGTATATATATTATATATATAATATATTGTGGACATATTTCGCCAAGATATTAAATGTCATTCGTCTACTTTTAAAAAGGTCATTTTCATAATATTTTTGTGTTAATTAATAAACGAATCTTATTCTCGTTTATTAAAAGTCGGTCTGATATTTGTCCTTAAACATATGTCAGAGTCTTTCTATTTTATATTTAGATTGTTGGATTTTTAAACAAAGATTGCATGGGTATAGCTTTTTTATTTCTCTTAAAGTGTCATTACTTTAGAATACTAAACGCTAAAAATGCATGTCTGTCTTCCAATTAATATCTTTGCTATATATATGTGTGATTGTCTACTAATTTTTTTGTATGCACGATACCATATATTATTCCTAGGTACCTATTAACAAGGGGGGAGCTCTACAACGAGGGGAGCACTTATAAGCGTCCTACTCATTTAAATTTAATTCATCGAACATCTTAAGTTTTTATGGAAATTTATTTGATCCATGGATCCGCTATAGTCCCTTTTCAAGGAATAGGGATGCAATAAGCAAGGAAGAGCTAGGATATATGTGGTTAAATAGCATGGATTTTGTTAAACCGTGATGATAAAAGACTTCACTAGGATGATGCAAGCTCACCTTTATAGGAAGATAGGATTGGAGATTGTCAAATATGATGAAGGGTTTATTCATACTCCAAATACCTCACATCATCCACTTCTAAGTCACCATCAACCTTGAGTTGAAGTACCTACCCTCTTGTCTTGCCTACTTCTCACCTCTCAAGACCTTTTCTAAACTATCTAGAAAACACCACACTCATATCACCTTTATTTCTCATAGATTATCCATACCTCAAACTATATACTTGGTAAGCAACCTATCTCTTCTCATTCCTCCAACATATATACCCGGAACACTTACCCTGCTTGCAAGTCTTCTTTACAAAACCTCAAACCTAGATGCTCCAACCATAATCACATTATACCTTTTTGCGCTTCGACAAAAGGGAAGAAGGGAGTGTAAACGGACGTAACTTTTAAAAAAACTTTTACTATGTGCTATAGTTCAATATTTTGTCATCATCAAAAAGGGGAGATTGTTAGTGCAAATATACGATATTTTAATCTATATGATCTCCTTTATGTTTTTGTGATAACAAAATGTAACCTGTAATACATATCGTAAGTATGCAAGTTACTAGTAATCACAAATATCATGCATACATATCAACAACACTCTATGTCTCAAGTCTGCATCAACACCGACATTTGTTTGCACCCGATGTAAATCACATAAGGAATGTACAAACAAATTAAACTTGTAGGATGATCAAAGAAAAATATTTTTTTCTTAACCCTTACATTTCTACAAAAGTATTTTTCACAAAAATAAATAAACACCAAAATACTCTTTAATAAAAGACAATGTTTTATTTAAATATAAAAATTTGACTAATCAGGTTTTTCCCCCCAAAATAGAAGTTCTATACCAGATACAACCAATCCTCACAAAAAAAAACAAAAAGGGAGGGAGTCTAGGCGAGGCGGGCCCCCTTATAGGCATGGCGGCCCCCTTTATTATAAAGGGACCGCCGTTTGCCAGGAACTGGGGGGGTCGCTTTCTGACTCCTATAAATAGTTGGTCATCTCCAACTGATTTCATAACTCTTTTGCACAAATTTCTCTCAATTCTTTCTCTCTCTAGATCTCACTAAAATACTCTATAAAAAAAAATATTTCCTTTGATCATTTAAATTGGTTTAATCTTGTTTTTTAAATGTGATCACAATCTTCTCTCTTTCACTTTTTTCCCTCAAGTGCAGAGAAGATCTTTCGGTCGTCTTCAGATTCCGAAAGATTATGTAGTCTAGTTAGTCCATTTGTAACATTTGTTACATATAGATCGAGTCCATGTCTTTCAATCTTTAGTAGTGTGTAGATCCAAATGATGTATATATTTGGATGGGTTGATTGTGGGTTGGTTAGTATTTTAGGCCTTAAAATACTTTGGTGAAGTGGTAGATTGGTTCTAGCTAAGATTATGACTCGACATCTAGCTTAGTGTCGGAAAATAATGTAAGCGACACGGTTTATGTGTTTAGGCCATAAAACACAAGGTTTGTTATGTTGGGCCACAAAACATAACGGGTTTGGTTGTACCCGAAGAAGGACTCGACATCTAGCTTAATGTCGGAAAATAATGTAAGCTTTGGTATAAGGTTTTCTCCGCCGAAAGGGAGCTTGTTGATTAGTGAAGTAACTCTCGAGTTGGATACTCGGGGAGTAGAGTAGGGCGAAGAGGAGCTTCATGACCGAACCACTATAAATCACCGTGTCGGTTTGCATTTTCTTTTACCTTTCGCTTTACTTATTTCTTTATTTACCGCTTTACTTTTATACTTGCATTGTGCTCATGATTGTGTGAATGGTTGTGTATATCTTGTTAGTTAAGGTTGTGTAGATCTTTGTGCTAAATATTGTGAGTACGGTTATATTGTAAGAATATGCGTTGGCTAATGTAAACATGTTGTCGACTCTTCTTATATTAAGTTAAACTTGATCAGGTAATTGATACAAGAGATTTAAAGTTTTTTAAGGAAAACGTATTCACCCCTCTCTACGGTTTCCATAATGCTATTTTGTAATCCATTTGAAAACTTGAAAATATTGCTCCAATATCATTAGTCAATATAGAATAGATGACTCCTCTCTATTCACATCATTAGCAGAACATTTCTGAGCTGCTATATTCTTACCATTCATCACATCCCCATTCATCTCATTATTCTCTTCTGCCTATTTTAATCTGTCTTCTTCCTATTTCTGTTTAAATTATTAAATCATGTCTTTTGACCAGTTATTAGTTTCAACACATGTTGGTTGCAGTTTCTTATTCAAATATTGATCTACAATTATTCTATCCTTAAGCAAATTCAGTTCTTGTTTCTCACTCAGATTCTTAAGGGAGGCAAACTTGTTTTGTGAATTCCTTAAGGCTTTGTCTGCTACATCTTGAATAGTACAATCCTTCCCTTTATCACTTACATTACTCCCTTTTTTCTTCATTTGTTCCTCATCATTTGAAACCACTTCCTTCTTTTTCTTCTTGTAAGTTCCATTTCTATTCCATACATTCCTTTTACCTTCTCTCCACTGATTACCACCAAATCCGTCATTTCTTTTGAACTCGTTATTCTTTTTATGTTTTACCTCAGTAAAACCATCAACATCTTTAACATCAATACTCTCCTTCTTCTTTCCATTTTCCTAAGCATTATCTACAACTGTTCTTTTATCCTTCATACATTTTCATCCCTATGTCAAAACATCTTGCATTGTGAACAAATAACATGCTTCCACACATATACAACCTTAACTTTCTTTGTTCCTTTGATCACATTATCCTTGCTCTTATACTGCACACAAATCTCATCTTTAAACCCTTTATTCACATCAAATTCCACCAAAACTCTAGCATACTCTGCGCTTCCTTTCCCATCCTTACAAATTTGAGCTGCAGTGTTATCCATTCTTATTGGTTTTCCCAAGCTGCTAGCCAAAGCACTGATACCTTCTTTTGTCTAGGCTTCCAAAGGTATATTCATTAACTTTTCCCAAATAGGAATTTTTGTAACATCCACTTCTTTCATTCCAATAATTGGATCCCACTTTTAAACAAACATAGGTTTATTACTCACAATCCATGGTCCTTTAGCTATCCTCCATTCCTTCATGATTTCTGAATTTAAAGTAACATGTTCCATGTCTGTCCATTTGAGCATCAATTAAGCCATATCTACTCCACATTCTTCTTATATTATATCTCAGATCATTCTCAAACATCCAACAACTCACAAATTGACTATAAATTGTCAGATTCCATTTTTCACTACCTTTAGCCACAATTTCATCATCAAAAATAGCAAATTCTCCTCCATCCTCATTGATTATAGTAGGAGTAAAATCCAGGCTAGTATCTAACTGAATCTCATTCTTTTACATAACATTAGCTTATGACTTAGGTTTATGGTAAGATTCATCTTTGTTTTCTGAATTAGGTTCATGCATAATGCAATCATTATCATTATCCTCATGAGTTCTATCATCACACTTGCTACTCTCATCATCCTTACTAGGATCAGAAAGACTTACATTGCATTCATTGTTATCCATATTGTTTCATCTCTTTTTCACATCTCCTCAATAACCAGAGCTTGCCCCATCCCTTAATTTATCACATTCAACATCACAATCATGACTATTCCCTTTGTAAACCCTAATTTCATCAACACTCTCAAATTGATCCATAATAGACTTCTTTTGACTCTGATTCCCCATAATGTGATCGTTAAATTTCACCGGAATTTTAAGTTTCCTCTTAGACATCCTCTTTTTATTTGACATAATATCAAAACAAATTATAAAACAGAGTAGAAACTAACAAACTGAATTTTGGCACAAAAATTCAAAACTGGGGTTTTAGAATTAGGCACTCAAAAACAATGAAATTAACCTCAAAATGTGCGGAATTAAAAGTTGAATCTAAAGAACTGATTATATTTGAAAATGAGGGAAGGTTATTCCCAGTTTAATGATGTTAGTTCAGGATACCTTGTATCGAAAGTCTCCTAGCCCTGCGTTTGGTTGGAGCAGTGTGTTCCGTATGTTTGGCGGTACAGAAAGGTTAGAGCAATAACATTGTTGAAGGGAATGTGGTTCGAAGTTTACAGATATTACTTGAGAAAGAGAGCAGTGAAGTGATCAGCCTCCAAGTGGGAGATTGTTGAGTTGTGAAGACTGATTCCCCGATGTGTGTGTGGCGCTGGTGGCGCAACCTCAAGTTAATCCAGATTCAACGATAGCTCTGGTAGAGCAGATCATGCTGTTCAGTTAGAGTGGGACAGATGGTCCAGCGACTCTAGAACATGTTGCGTCATGTATCGTTGGAGGAGATGCCTATTGTAGTACTGGGTTTGAGGGGAGGATTGTTGGGTGCAAACCCAATCCCACATCGGTAGAATAAGTAAACTAAAGATGAGTTTCACACTTATACATACCCCTCTCATTGTAATTGTAAACTAAGATCTCTGTGTGTGTTTGTACCCTGTGCAGATTAGCACGGGTCGTGCAGTTGGCACGATCGTGCAGTTTAGCACGGGTCGTGCAGTTTAGCACAATCATGCAGTTTAACACGAGCCTGAGCAGTTTAGCCCAGAGCTTAATAATATCTCTCTGGTTTGATCCCGTGGACTGCCACGACTATCCTAGTCGTGGATACCACGTTATATCTTGTGTTGATTATATTCCGCATTTACTTGCCGTAAGCCTTGTTTGTATTCTTTGTTTGTTCGAGCGGTATGTGCAGGAGCTATATACCGTACAAAGGTCTGTACAAAGGTGTGTGTGCAGTCATATACCCTAACAAGCTATCCATAACAAACACCATGATGCATCCCAAATGGTTAAGGTTAAAAGTTGTGAAAATCCTTGATACATGATTGTGGTATGCGGAAATAATTCATACTCCAAAACACAACGAAAGTTTATATCTTTTACCCAAAGGTCATCCAGTAGACTAGTCTTTAGAGATTATTTGAAAGATTGACATTAATGTTTCAAAAAAAAAAAAATATATTTTACTTGAATACAAAGATGAATTACACGAACACTTAAATCATAATCTTCGACAAAATAAAAAATTGACAAAAATCCACCTATAAGGGTAGTCCGATCAGTTCGCTTATCTTCAAATGGGCAGTTTTTGGTGGTTACTGAACCTGCAGATTTCGTGCATGTTTGTGAAGCCAACGAAAACTATGAAAAGAGGTAAGAAATTGATTTCTTTGGTGAAATATCGGGAGTGTCACTTATCGCAGATGATGAAATTCTTTATGCTAGTTTGGAACAGTATAAAAACAACACAGGGACGTGTACCTTGATGCCTTGGTGTAGTTTAATATAATGTCTCGAATTGTAATGCTCAGATTGCTGCACACCTCTACATATATGATCGGTTGAACTATTCACGATTATGCGGATTTTGGTAGCATCATCTTGTAAATAACGAATGAACTTATATCGTGTTTCAGATCCACATTGCTAAAAGTTTATATCTTTTAGCCAAAGGTCATCAAGTAGACTAGTCTCAAGAGATTATTAGAGAGATTGATAGTAATCTTTTAAAATTTCTTTAAACATACATTTAAGTTGGATATTATCTTAGAAGATTCATCCGCACGTTATCCCTAACAAACGTTATGATGGATCCCAATTGGTTAAGGTTAAAAGTTGTGAAAATCATATTCCTTGATACATGATCGTGGTGTGCCATGCGGAAATAAATCATACACATAAACACACAAAAACAAACGAAATGCGAATCATAATTTCCAAAGATACAAAAATGAATTATACGAAAACGTAAATCATAATCTTCGATGAAATAAAAAAAATGACAAAAATCCACCCATAATATGACACGAATCAAGCAACTTGAAAGAGTTCAAATCAAATTATTTATTCTAACTTGCGGTAAAAGTTAGGATTGATCTTATATCACCCCCTAGCTTTAAACATCAGTTTTTAACTTTTTATAATCAACAAGCAAAGATATTCGCGCGTTGCTGCGGGCGTTAATTTTTTGCGCGTTGTTGCGGGACGTTAATTTTTTTTTTTCGCGCTTTTTTTTTGTGTTTAATAGTGTAAGTTTATTTTTTCCTGCGCGTTACTGCGGGGCGTTAATTTTTCACGCGTTGTTGCGTGTCATTAATTCTTTTTTTTTCCTTTAATTTTGTGCGAGTTTATTTTGTCGGTCTCATATTTAATAGTGCGGGTTTACTTTTTCAGTATTGTGTTTAGTAGTTTTTTTTATGGTCTTACGCGTTGTTGCGTGGCATTAAAATTTAATTTTATTTATTTTTTATTTTTTTTGCGAATTTATTTTTTTGGTCTCATGGTGTAAAATGACATTGTTTAAGTCAATTCGGAAATGTTACCGCGGGTATTTTTTTATCTGAATGCGTCGGTACTTTTGTAACATTTTTTTCCTCCCTATTTTGTGCCAACAATTTAAAAAAAAAAAAAAAAAAACTAATTAGGCCGGCCCAAATTTTTGAGCTAAATCTTTTAAGCTTCTTTTTGGCCCAGCACTGTATCATTGTAACTACAGTGCTTAAAATGAATAGTAAGTCAACGGATCTAAAATGATAATATATATAATGATCGTTTCATTCTTTTTAACTTTAAGTTTTATTGAAATACATATTTTTTGCATATGCGTCTATGATTTGAGGTTTTAACATAAGGCTGTTACACTTTGTTTTGTTACAGAATAAGCAACAACCATGAAGTTGATTTCATTTTTTTTTTCCCAAACTTATAGCTCCAATTAATTTATATAAAGCATTTCTCTGCGTTCACATAATGAACCATTTAATTACTTAGGCAACAAAATGATCAGCCTTTTAAAACATTAAAAATAACTTGGGCAACTAATTTGCCCCCTTAAAACTAATCCAGCAACACGATTTGTAAAGGCTCCATGGATTGATTATGTAACTGTAACATTTATTTATATCATTAACACATATCATTAACACGGCGCATTGAATATCCAAAAACTGGATCTTTTATAATATAAGGATACGACGCATACTAGAAAATAGTAGAAGACCATATCACAATATCTTCAAAGAAATAAAAAAAAATGACAAAAGTCCATCCATAATCTATACTACATTATAAAGCATTTAAGACATTCTATATTTAAAAAATCTGATTTTTTCCATTCTTTTTATGAAAATATCCCTTTTAATAACAGACACATCTATCTAACAACTTTGTAACAACCTTTTGTTATGTGAAAAAAAATCATTTTTTTTTAAATTGAAATATCTCTTTATCTTTTATTTTTTTATGATTTAATTTTACCGTATTTTTTAAAATTTTATACTCTTTAATTCGACATCAATTTTAATATATTTTTATTAATTTTTAGTTTTGTTAAATGTCTCTGAAACTGCTACTTTACGCGGGTACTACTTATCAACTTTCTAATGTCAAATAAAAGGACATCATGGCTACCCCTCGGTTTGTTTTACTATAACTGAAAATATATGTTTATTGTTATCATTTGATAAACAAAATTAAGTTATCTGGTGGAGTCGGACACACCATAATTTAACACGCAATTAATTAATCAGTCGCCTAAAGTGTATCTTTTTTAAACAAAAAAAAACCTTCTTTTTCAAAATAGATTAGTCGCCCAAGTCGTCTAAAAAAACCATACTTTTTGTGTAAATAGCTTTTGAACACCTTTTTTGGAAATGTTTTTGGGCTGTTTATAAAATGTATTTTGAGCATTTTTTTTGTCTTTTACTGGAAAAATATTTTTTTGTGTGACTATATTTTTTAGTAAAAGACAAAAAAAAGTCGTCCAAAGTACATTTTATAAGTCGTCCAAAAACATTTTTGAAAAAGGTACTCAAAAGTTACTTAGGAGCTGTTTAGTTTTTGCTTAATCTCCTATTTGGTAACAAATCCTTTTACAAAAAGATATTTGGGTTGTTTCTTTTTAACTTATTTCAAATGAAAATCCTTAATGTGAAAGGGTTTCAAAACCCACCTCCTCTGTATTGG
>BQNB010162310.1:1240-14576 GCA_026074375.1 Tanacetum coccineum | reverse complement strand
GTGTCCAAGGTTAAAAAAACAAACAATGCTTTCACCCCAAAAGTATTAATGTAAAACGGTAAAACGCGACTACGAACTCACCTTAATTGGTGAACTGAAGTAGAGTAGTGGAAAGCTAGAAGAATGATCACATGGTAGCACGAAGGTACACGGTCAACACCTAAATATTAAAGGTTTCGATTTAGGAATAATACCATGGTAAAGTAAGATAATGCATAAGGGCGTTTTCAAAAGTATTTGTATTATTGTTTAGTAAATAAATATAGCATTTTAGTTTGTGTCGTGGTTAAAACGATTTGACTAAATAAAAATTCCTCGAAATACTAAGTATATATATCACATAAGAATAATATATTTCGGCAACGTACTTGGTTTCCCCATATTAAATAATCTAGGATATCATTATATAAAAGTTTTCACGTTTATAAATCACGTATTGATTAGTAGATATTTTATATTTTATAAAATAACATTCGTCTTTTAGTCGGGTTTTGATAAAATAAGTTTTCTAAATATTTTCTAAGTAATAGTTTTTACGAGATTTCGGCATGACTCGTTCGTTTAAAAATGTTTTCCAAAGTCATAAACTTTATTTAAAATCACTTTCTAATAATACTTACTTTCTCGACAAACTCCAAAACACCACTTTCACTTATGACCAGGGTTTTAAAAAGTGCGCTATAGCGGCGCCATAGCGCGAGGCGTGGCCTTCATGTTAGGAAATAGATCAAGGCGTCGTCTCTAGGAGTAGCGTGCATTAAAGCGCGCTATAGCGCGCCTTTTTTGAAGCTTTTAAAAGTTTTCATGGATTTGAGCTTATTTACAAGTATTTGTGATTTGGGTTGTATGAGATTCGGGCTTAGTAACTCCATAACTCAATTTTAAGCCTAGTAGCTAACTAATATTGACCACTCTATAAATATTTTTTGCCGCCTTGAGTCACGCCTCAAAAACGATATGACGCAACGCCTCACGCTAAAGCTTGAGGCTTGGCTATGCCGCCACGCCACGCTTCAAGCTATTTATAACCTTGCTTATGACAATAAGCTATAAATTCAAAAATAGGTATTAAGCCCTTATATATAAGCCGAATATTTAACGGGCCCTTATTAGGCTTTTCGGCCCAATAAGCCAAAACAAATATATTAAAACTTAACAAGTTCGAAAATAGTCCGATAAGACAAAAGGTAAACGAATAAGCTCTAAAAATAAGTCGTCAAGATAAGCTGAGCCGTGAGCTTATTAATTAAGCCCACGGTTTGGGGTTGGGTTTTGGGCCGTAGCCCCTTTTAGCCCGAGCAACTCATTTGGGTTCATTTGCTAAGCCCAATAAGCTCGAATCTCCTTTTCGCATCAAAATAAGCTCAAAGATAAGCAATAAGCCCTTAGCTTATAAAATAAGCTACGAAACAAATAAGCCTTTTAATAAGTCGAACATCTAAAAGTCAAAAATGGGTTTCCTGTTGAATCCTTGTTGGGCCGAGAGCCTCATAAGCTTTAATAAGCCCATTCGGGCTTAGAAATAAGCTGAATAAGCCAATAAGCCCAATGATAAAATATTTTTATTTTATAAAAATAACCACAACAAAGTAACGACACATCCCTTATATTATTTATTTTTAGTCGAACCATTTATAAACCTTTTTAGAGCTTTATAAAATCTTAAACCTTAATTTTTATAAAAATAGTTGGACAACCCTTATTTATGCATTAAGAGGATGACAAAAGTACTAATCTTTTTAAAGAAAGATTACTTACCAAAGAAATGTTCTTAAGAAAGGATTAGAGATCAAAGCAACAACCCGAACATTGTTAGAATACCCAAATAACTATAAAGATCAACCCAAAACACTCTTTATCTTCAAGAATCTTGATCAAATTTGAAAATGAAATATTTATAGGGGTGTTGTTGTTCGTCGGATATGGGAGAGGAAAGGGAGGAGAGAAATCAACTTTGTGTGTGTTTTTGCAAATGAGGAGTGTGTGAAAAATAGATGCATGAACCTAGCCTTTAAACACAAAATATCAAAGGAATCCAAGGTTTAAAAAATATCAAGGAGACAAAAAGGACTAGGAATGTTGGTGGTGTTGGGAGATTTCGGACGCAAGGCAAAGGGAAGGGGGAGACAAGCTTTCAAAATTTCCACTACCTTTTTATTGATTTAATTTCCATCTTGCACATATAGATATTTACTAAACGATAACTTTCCACAAACGAAAACATAAACCTTTATAACGAAACTTTTGTTTTATTTTTATTTTTTTCAAACGCGATCACGAAAAATAAAAACACAACTAAGGTCATAAGTCAATATGCGTCCAAAAGACGTTTTTAAATATGCGTGGGGAGACTTCCTGGTTTAATTTACATGAAATTATTTAAAAGTCAAACTAGAATACGTGAAAGTCAACGGATATCTATGGGACATTTTTACGGGTGTTACATCCTTTCCCCGTTAGAAAATCTTTGTCCGCAAAGCTTGAGACGTGACATCAGGTGCAGTTGAAGATTTAGCAAATAAGTGCGGGTATTTCTTTTTACTGATCTTCAGGCTCCCAGGTGAACTCGGGACCTCTCCTCGAGTTCCAACGAACCTTGACAATTGGAATACGACTCTGCTTTAGACGCTTGACTTTGCGGTCCATGATTTCAACGGATTCTTTGATGAAATGAAGTTTGTCGTCGATCTGGATCTCATCCAGCGGAATCACAAATGTTTCATCAGATAAGCATTTCTTTATATTTGAAACATGGAATGTGCTATGCACTCTGCTCAGCTATTCCGGGAGTTCAAGACGGTAAGCAACCTTTCCAACCTTGGCCAAGATTTTGAAAAGTCCAATATAACGAGGGTTCAGGTTTCCCCGTTTGCCAAAACGTATCACCCCTTTCCATGGCTACACCTTCAGCATGACCTTATCCCCGACCTGGAATTCCAAAGGCTTACGTCTCTCGTCAGCATAACTCTTTTGTCTATCACGTGTAGCTTGAATACGCCTTTTGATTTGAATGATCTTTTTAGTCGTCTTATGAATAATTTCTGGGCCTGTGTGTTGATTGTCTTCAACCTCAACCCAACAAACAAACGATCGACACTTCCGACCATATAATGCCTCGAATGGTGATGCCTTGATGCTAGTGTGATAACTATTGTTGTACGAGAATTCTACCAACGGTAGGTGTCTATCCCAGCTCTTACCAAAGTCAATCACACAAGCACGCAATATGTCTTCCATTGTCTGGATGGTTCTTTCACTCTAACCATCTGTTTGCGGATGATAGGCGGTGCTCATATCCAATTGCGTTCCTAACGCTTCCTGAAGTGACTGCCAGAAATATGAGGTAAATCTATTATCGCGATCAGAGATGATCAAAACTGGCACTCCATGCCTAGCGACAATTTCTTTTAAATATTGTCTTGTTAACTTCTACATAGAGTCTATTTCCTTCGTTGGCAGAAAATGAGCATATTTGGTAAGTCGGTCAACAATCACCTATATCGTATCTTGACCAGTCGACGTCCTTGACAACTTAGTCACGAAGTCCATAGTAATCTTTTCCCACTTCTATTGGGGAATATCAGGTTGTACCAGCAAACCTGAAGGCTTTTAATGCTCAGCTTTAACCTTAGCACAAGTCAAGCATTTGCTGATGTATGTGGCAATCCCTGCTTTCATATTGGGCCACCAGTATAGCTTCTTAAGGTCATGGTACATCTTGTCTGATCTCGGATGGATAGAATACTTTGACTTATGCGACTCGTGCATAATCAAAGCCCTCAAATCACCGTATCCAACTTCTATTCTTTAAGCATAACGTTCCATCAGCATGGGGTTCGAGCTTCTTGATCATACCAAACAAGTCTTTTGTTGCGTAATTCTCTTTTTTTCTTGCTTCAGGTTAGGCGTTCAAAATCTGCGATGGAAGGTTTAAGTCGATTGTCATCATCAAAGCTCGAACTCGTAGTGGCTTAACCCTTTCCTTTCGCCTTAAAGCATCAGCCACCACGTTCGCCTTCCCAGGGTGATAACAAATCTCGCAGTCATAATCACTTAGCAGCTCTAACTATCTATGTTGTCTAATGTTTAACTCCTTCTGATTGAGAATGTGTTGCAAGCTCTTATGATCAGAGAACACAACGCATTTTGTCCCGTACAAATAATGTCTCCACATCTTAAGAGTGAACACCACAGCTCCCAATTCCATGTCTTGCGTCGTGTAGTTCTTCTCATGAACTTTGAGCTGGCCGGATGCGTAAGCTATAACTTTCTCCTTCTACATCAGAACCGCGCCCAACCCCTTGTGCGAAGCATCATAATACACCACGAAGTTCTCACTTCCCTTGGGTAATGCCAAAATTGGCGCACTACACAACTTTTGCTTCAGTAACTGAAATGCCGCTTCCTTTTTTTCTCCCCAATCAAATTTCACACTCTTCTGAGTCAACTTGGTCATAAGTC
Source organism: Tanacetum coccineum (assembly GCA_026074375.1). Taxonomy (NCBI): domain Eukaryota; kingdom Viridiplantae; phylum Streptophyta; class Magnoliopsida; order Asterales; family Asteraceae; genus Tanacetum; species Tanacetum coccineum. The sequence goes on along the minus strand of BQNB010162310.1, from coordinate 10,115 downwards.
TAGCAATCTTGGAAAAACCCTCAATGAATCTTCGATAATAACCGGCAAGACCTAAGAATTGGTGAATTTCTGTTGGTGTCTTAGGCGATGCCCAATCCTTAATCGACTCAATCTTAGCTGGATCAACGTGAATACCTTTGTTATCAATCATGTGACTGAGAAATTGTACCTTTGGAAGCCAAAACTAGCACTTCGAAAACTTGGCGTACAACTCCTCATTCTTAAGTAATTCTAGAATTATCTTAAGGTTCTCCTCGTGTTCTTCTTTGCTCTTGGAGTAGATCAGAATGTCATCAATGAAAACAATCATGAATTTATCCAGATACAGTTTGCACACCCGATTCATCAGATCCATGAATACCGTCGGTGCGTTGGTCAATCCAAAAGGCATTACTTGGAACTCGTAATGACTATAACGAGTCCTAAACGCCGTCTTTGGAATGTCCTCTTCCCGAACTCAAAGTTGGTGATAACGAGACCTCAGATCGATTTTGGAATAGATGCTCGACCCTTGCAATTGATAAAATAGATCGTCGATCCTCGGGAGTGGATAACGGTTCTTTACCGTAAGCTTGTTCAATTCTCGATAATCAATACACATGCGGAACGATCCATCCTTCTTCTTGACGAATAAAACCGGAGCTCCCCAGGGTGAGGAACTTGGTCTTATAAAACCTTTCTCAGCCAGTTCTTGCAATTGAGCGAACAACTCTTGCATCTTAGATGGTGCTAATAGATAAGGAGCTTGTGCTACAGGTGCAACACCGAGGACTAAGTCAATTTGAAATTTGACTTGTCGAGCTGGTGGAAGTCCTGGCAAGTCTTCTGGAAAGACTTCCAGAAAATTCTGAATAATCGATACGTCTTCAAGTTGCTTCTCCTTCGACTTGTCTTCCTTCTTCTTTACCAAAACCTATGCTAGAAACACATGGCACCCTCTCTGAATGTACTTTTGAGTCTTGGTGCAGGTGATGATGCTCAATCTCAAGTTACTCCCTTCGTTGCTTCCGTCACCTCGAATTATTAACCTTTCATTGCCGTAAGGGATACGAACAATCTTTTCACCACAGACAATTACAACATGATATTTCGATAACCAATCCATCCTAATTATAATGTTGAAGCTACCGAGCTCTACGGGTATTAGGTCAATATTAAACGGGTGATCTAGCAGGTTTATCGTACAACCCCTAATAATAGTGTCGGATCCGACGATTCGCCCATCGGCTAATTCAACAGAATAACTAACATCTAACGCGGTAGGAGCAATATTAAGTAAGGCACTAAACGTAGTCGATACAAAGCTTCTATCGGCGCCAGAATCAAATAAGATATATGCATAACGATTATTGAGAAGGAACGTACCCGTAATGACATTGAAGTCCGGGTTGTCGTCACCTCCTCCTAATACATAGGCTCTCCCACGTGCTTCATTTCCAGCAGTCTTCTTCCTACGATTCTAATTCTTGAGTTTAGGGTAATCATTCTTGTAGTGTCCATAACCACCACACCTAAAATAGGTCACAACCCTTTGATTTGCCACGAGAGCTCTTGGAGTTTGAGTAGCAACAACAGTCTTACAGTCCCTGGCCATATGGCTAACCTTCTTGCAGTTGATACACTTTACAGTACATGGTCCTTCATGATGCAATCTGCCCTTGTTGCGGTATGGAGCACGCCCAGCATACTCTTTCTTCTTATTGTTTCCCACCGTGAAAGCTTGAGCCACGTTATGCCTTTTGAAAGGTGGCTGCTGCACACGGTTGTTCTGTGGGTTGTTGTCAAACTTTCTCTTTTGCTCAGCACTCCTTGCAATATACACACGAACTTTCTGATCCATTAAGCCATTAGCCATCCTGATGGCATCTTGTAGTCAAACTGGCTTAGAAGAGGTAACATTACCTTGAATGTTGTTTGGTAAACCCCAAATGAACCTCTCAATCTTGTCGTTCTCCTCTGGAACCATTATGGGACATAACAAGGTCAACTCCTGGAATCGTTGAGGTATAACCAGTGACATTCGTCCCCTTGACACATAAGTTTCACAACTCATTCTCTAAGTTCTAGATTTCATTCCTCGGACAATACACTTCAATCATCAGCTTCATCAAATCCTTCCATGGCATCTCATATGCCTCATCAATGCCAATGGTCTGCACATGGGAATTCCACCATGTCAGAGCCCATCTAGCAAGGTGCAAGTAGCGAACTTCACTTGAGATTTCAGTGGACAATTACTGATACGAAACATTGATTCCATTTTCTTAAACCACTTAGCCAAACTAACGACTCCTTCAGTACCACTAAAGTTGCGTGGTTGACAATTGAGAAAGTCATTATAGGTACAAGCCTTAGCGACTGGTGCATTTCTCCTTGCACCATCATTTCTCCTATTTTGATTTCCATCCCTATTATTGTTATCGTGATTTCCATTTCATCCATTTCCATTATCACCGTCATCTTCATTCTGGCTTTGGCTTTTAATAACAAGTCCAGCGTTGTGGTTGGCTTCTTGAGCAGCCAACGCCTCAGCCACCCGTTGGGAAATTAGTTATTCAATGGCTTCGGGAGTCATACCAGAGCGAGTGATAGCCACAATTCTAGCCACAAATTACAACATACGGTGAGATTTAGAACGAGATAAAGTTATAATAAACAATAAATAGAATTTACAACATAAAGTTTATAACATAGATTAGAATAACATTTTGCACGAAGCTCACGGATCTGCCTGAGCTCATCATCCACATTTCCCAAGCGTCGCTGTAAACTGTCAGCTCTCGCCTTCTCAACATCAAGAGCGTCTCGAAGACTCGCGTTGCTACCCTCTAAGGCCGCAACACGCCTAATAAACTAGACCTCTCACCATCCACAATCAGGCTCTTAGCCTGCAAGTTTGTCTGTCCTGCCTCAATATCCTCTATCCTCTAGAGAGGTATCTCTAGTATGTGATCATACATACCCTGAACACCCTCCTCAAGCTGCTATAATCGCTCGATAGTGTCTGGCATAAGCAAATCATATGGAACATCAATCCCAGTAGCAACATCGACCTCAATCTCTATGGTATCCTTTGGCTGGATCTCGGCATCAACCTTATCATTAGCCTCTGCCTCCTTAGGCTCACTCTCCGACTCTACAACTGCCAACCCTGGCTCAAAACTCATCTCAACCATTGTCGTATCTGGCTCAATACCTAACCTATCAACCGTCGCAGCAGCCGCCGTAGTCTCGTCCTCAATGTCTGCCTGAATATCTGAATCCATGTCTGACTTTGTATGCGTCTCTGGGCTACCCTCATCACTAGACTCATCTGAATGCATAGCTGATGTACTCTTATACCTCTTATAAGGTGGTAGGAGGTCAGCTCGAGCCGGTGATAGGGCTCCTGTAGTGTGAACTGTAGATGGAATGGATGTAGCTAAAGACCTACGCCCTCACCAGAGGGTCCGAAAAATGAAGAAGATGTAGTGTAGCATAGTCTGAGCCTTACTGCCTCTCACGGGTCAATGGCCCAGATGGAGAGCGAGCAGTCTCAGAAGAATAATGTAAATGATCCTTTGGTGAAAATTGCGTACCCTGTAGAGAAGTAGCAAAAGAACTCTTTAAAGTATGTGTTGCTGAATCTGACGAAGAACTGGATGAAGTATCGGATGATGACGTCTCAAGTGAAAGTGCTGCCCGACGGGCCTTACGACGAGCCGCACTACGTATTGACGTCAGCACGGGTCGCAATCCCAATGTCCTCTTCTTTGCCGTCGTCCGAATACGACTACGAACGACTGATGAAGCAGAAATGACTAGAGTACGTATGTCACAAGCAGGTGATGCAGTAACAATCTCTATAGACGGTGTTATAGGAATAGGGGCAACTGGAATCTCTGCAGATGGAACAATAGTATCAGGTAGCGATGATCTTGATAGCGATGATGGATGGGATATAACCTTGGCCCTCCACCTAGAAACCATAAGACTGAAAGATCAAAAGGATACATGTCTCTCAGGTAACTCATTAGCTGGCTCAGACTCAGAGTCATCCGAACATAAGAAAGGTGAAACCGCAGGTAACTTTGGTGTTGCAGGTAGATCAGTTGGTATATCTGGAACAATAGGGTTCTCTGTAGGAATAGTGCCAAAAAGAATAACTCGCGAAACAACAGATCCCACGCTCTTCTCTGATGCGTCGGAAGAAATAGAAATGACTGGGGTTGTCATACTCTACACAAGCAAAAGTTTATATAAATCTTTTTATATGAACCATGTAGGATGCGTATGGTGAATAAAATAATCGTAATGTAAAATATAATATGGCAAAACGAAATGTAAGTATAATTATGGCAATATAATACTTATATATGTATCATTAGTAATTATATGCGCAAGCAAGTAAAAACACGTAGGATCACATACTGGTTATAGACAAGACCTAGTATATACTACCTAGTTCTCTATAACCTGGCTCTGATACCAATCTGTCACACCCCCAAACCGGGTCTAGTCGGAATAAGTGTCCGAGGATGTGACGTCATAATATACATCACACAAAATCAAGAGAATGACCTCTATAGGGCGTTTTGAAAAGACATTCATACTCATTACACTGACTTGAAATATAAATAAGTCTTACATCATTTCATAGCATAATTAAAAGATTTGCGGAAGCATAAGTAAATTGTAGCGGAAGCCTAAAAATGTTTGAAAACCACAGTGAGTATGATAATAGATAAATGTTGGAAAATGCAGTCATATAGCAGAAAGACTCCACGCAACAAATCAAGTAAGAGTCCAAAGTCAAGCACTTGAAAATTATGCTTAAAATGTCAACATAAAGTTGGTGAATTCGCAGGTTTAGATATATCATAAGTATGGAACACAATATTTAAAACGCATGACTATTGTAATACATACAACAATCATACAAGTATTTACGTTGCGCTAAGCTCGTGACACCGAGGCTACGACAGTTTGTTTGCCAATCAATTTCAGACATAATAAGATAATAAGTGCCCAAGCAAATGTTTAACCCAAAACATTCAAATTCTGACATGGTATACATTCGTTCGTATCTCGAACTAGTAAGCGCTACTTACCCGAATGGGGATGTCAATCCCAAATATATTTATTTATAACACTCGCGCCTACACAAGGTAATTAATGGTTCATGATAGTGGGGCATAGTGGGTTATCGCTACTTAGGCAACACGTAAACAAGTATAAGTAATCCAAGAAAATTTGTGACCAAGGTTTAAAAAAACAAGCAATGCTTTCACCCCAAAAGTATTAATGTAAAACGGTAAAACACGAGGCTACGAACTCACCTTAATTGGTGAAGTGAAGTAGAGTAGTGGAAAGCTAGAAGAATGATCACATGGTAGCACGAAGGTACACGATCACCACCTAAATAATAAAGGTTTCGATTTAGGAATAATATCATGGTAAAGTAGGATAATGCATAAGGGCGTTTTCAAAAGTATTTGTATTATTGTTTCGTAAATAAATGTAGCATTTTAGTTTGTGTTGTGGTTAAAACGATTTGACTAAATAAAAATACCTCGAAATACTAAGTATATATATCACATAAGAATAATAAATAAAAACAAATATATTTCGGCACGCACTCGGTTTCCCCATATTAAATGATCTAAGATATCCTTATATAAACGTTTTCACGTTTATAAATCACGTATTGATTAGTAGATATTTTATATTTTATAAAATATAATATTCGTCTTTTAGTCGAGTTTTAATAAAATAAGTTTTCTAAATATTTTCTAAGTGTTTAGTTTTTACGAAATTTCAGCATGACCCGTTCGTTTATATACGTTTTCCAAAGTCATAGACTTTATTTAAAATCACTTTGTAACAATACTCACTTTATCGACAAACTCCAAAATACCACTTTCACTTATGACAATAAGCTATAAATTCAAAAATAGGTATTAAGCCCTTATATATAAGCCGAATATTTAATGGGCCCTTATTGGGCTTTTCGGCCCAATAAGCCCAAAAGAATATATTAAAACTTAACAAGCTCGAAAATAGTCCGATAAGCCAAACGGTAAACAAATAAGATCTAAAAATAAGCCGTCAAGATAAGCTAAGCCGAGAGCTTATTGATTAAGCCCACGGTTTGGGCTTGGGTTTTGGGCCGTGGCCCCTTTTAGCCCGAGCAACTCATTTGAGTTCATTTGCTAAGCGCAATAAGCTCAAATCTCCTTTTCGCATCAAAATAAGCTCAAAGATAAGCAATAAGCCCTTAGCTTATAAAATAAGCTACGAAAAAATAAGCCATTTAATAAGCCGAAAACCCAAAGGTCAAAAATGGGTTTCCTTTTGAATCCTTGTTGGGCCGAGAGCCTCATGAGCTCTAATAAGCCCATTCGAGCTTAAAAATAAGCTGAATAAGACAATAAGCCCAATGATAAAATATTTTTATTTTATAAAAAATAACCAGAACAAAGTAACGACACATCCCATATATTTTAATTATTTTTAGTTTAACCATTTATAAACCCTTTTTAGAGCTTTGTAAAATCTTAAACCTTGATTTTTATAAAAATAGTTGTACAACCCTTATTTATGCATTAAGAGGATAACAAAAGTACTAATATTTTTAAAGAAAGATTACTTACCAAAGAAAGGTTCTTAAGAAAGGATTAGAGATCAAAGCAACAACCCGAACGTTGTTAGAATACCCAAATAACTATAAAGATCAACCCAAAACACTCTTTATCTTCAAGAATCTTGATCAAAATTTAAAAATAAAATATTTAGAGGGGTGTTTGTTGTTCGTCGGATATGGGAGATGAGAGGAGAGGGAGGAGAGAAATCAACTTTGTGTGTGTTTTTGCAAATGAGGTGTGTGTGAAAAATGGATGCATGAACCTAGCATTTAAACATAAAATATCAAAGGAATCCAATGTTTAAAAAATATCAAGGAGACAAAAAGGACTAGGAATGTTGGTGGTGTTGGGGGATTTCAGACGAAAGGCAAAGGGAGGGGGGAGACAAGCTTTCAAAATTTCCACTACCCTTTTATTGATTTAATTTCCATCTTGCACATATAGATATTTACTAAACGATAACTTTCCACAAACGAAAACGTAAACCTTGATAACAAAACTTTTATTTTTTTTCAAACGCGATCACGAAAAATAAAAACACAACTAAGGTCATAAGTCAATATGCGTCCAAAGGACGTTTTCAAATATGCGCGGAGAACCTTCCTGGTTAAACGTAATTTACACGAAATTATATAAAAGTCAAACTAGAATACGGGAAAGTCAACGGATACCTATGAGACATTTTTATGGGTGTTACACTTAGACTTAGAAAGAAGCTAAAACAAGTCCTCTCGTTTTCAACAAAAGGCTAACTCATTTTCTTTACTAAACGTCACTAGCTAAGGCCAAAACTCTTTTCTAAACCTAGTACAATCATATTTCAACATACAATCAAACGAAAGTATTCATTTGACCTTAATCCAGATTTACGTTGTCTCTAATCACGTAACGGATTTTACTCCCTTATTGGTCAAACCAAGTCAAATGTCACTTTGCGTAAACGCATCCTTTCCCTTTACGGGAAGTGCTTTACTTGAGATGCAAAGCACTTAGATTGTTTGCATCAAGATGATTAGTGATCATGTTAATTGTTGGTTAATCATGAATCAAGTCATATTGACTTATTGAGTTTGTGTTATTTGGAAGTTTATTATACTATGAATTTTATCACTTCCTAAACATTAAATGTTTTACAAACTCTCACATTTCTTACACATCACTTAATCATTTCTTTATCCCACTATCCAAACAAATGATTAATCCCCCTTTCCTACGCAATCTCACTTAATTTCTTTCACACATCCCATTAAACATTCTTCTATTCATATTTATGATTTACCCCACAATCCCTTTTACACAATTCCAACATTCCAATAAACATTCTTTTCACTTTTTCAAATACATTCGTAATCATATATTGTCACATTCTTTTCTCAAGACAATATATCACTCACAAACACATTATCATCACTTTGATAATCACCACTTCATTAGTTTCACATAAACCTTAAACCTTCACCACATACAACCTTCTCAAGCTTAAACTCACATTTGACAACTCACATTCTCTTACACATGTACTTCTTGTCTCCTACATTACAACACAAGCTCATATGTGTCTTATCAAAACATTCTCAACTCACTCACTCACAAATTTCATAGTATTTGTGGCGAGAATGAGAGTCACATATTAGCTAAAGCAAAATGGATATAGCAAACGGGCACGTCAAAATTGACGCAAAGAGCAAGCCATAAATCAATATAAAAATTTGATGCAATGCGTGCAAACAAATACAAAACTCTCTATCAGTTCTCTCTTAATCATCGACCGAGTATTTTTATGTTCACTCGACACATCTGTATTCTATTTGCGCAACAGTAACCGACACTTCATGTTACACATCCATTGATTGCAAATCATCTAAAATCTATAAAGACACATGTTTCTATGAAATTGGCATCTAAAAAACAACCAATAAGTAAACACGAAATATACATATCACATGTGCCTCATAAACATTATAATTTTTTCGCATCCAAAAAACCAATGAAAGTTTAAAACTCATATTTGCAAATAAATAAGAGTCGACACACACAAAAATCAGTTTAACGTAACACATCAGACTATAGCAGAGAACACGAAATAACAATGACAGCATACATTAAGACCGAACATTTAACATTTCAAATAATAATAAAGTTCAAACTACTCTAGCATGAATCCGGGTCCGATTAAAAAAAGGTTTACTTTTGATATCGCACGTAAATAAGGGAGAACATATATAAAAATCGGTTTACCGTAATACACCAAG
>BQNB010162309.1:0-14576 GCA_026074375.1 Tanacetum coccineum | reverse complement strand
TTTTTTTATTACTAATTTTTTTTTTATATTTAAAAGATTAAAATTTAAAGTTAAAGTTGAAAATTAAAAACTAAAGGTTTGAAAATTAAATTTTTAAAAATATAAAACTTAAACTAAAAATTATATAAAAATACTTTTTATAAAAAGAAATAATGCAGAAAATTAATTTTATCAAAAGCCCTAATTTTTAATGAGTAATTTTAAACTAATTTAAGTAATTAAACTAAAAACCTAATTTATTATTTATAAAAACTATTTTTATTAAACTAACCAATTTAATCAAAACACATGGGTTAAAAATGTCAAAACAGAAAGATAAGGGTAGGCGGGGAAAAATTTAGTTTTATATAAAAAACACAAAGTTTGATCACTTGTCAGAAGCAGTCCCTTAACCTAGGGACTTAACAATCTAACTACTAACTAACAAAGGACTAACTGAGCTACTAACGAAGGATTAACTATGTAAATTTAAACTAACAGAATCTATAAAAAAATGCAAGACAGGCCCCTGAAATCCCTAACTTCTAACACTCAGCATCCCTTTTTTATATAGAACAGCTTATTACCCTAACTTTTAAGAATCTACTTATATAAAACTTAACTCTACTTATTTAAAATAAGCTGAATAAGCTTATTAGGGCTGATAAGCTTTAGCAACTTAATAATCTTTCTCTCAAAACAAAGTAAACAAAGCAAAGTCAAGTTACTTGACAGATTTTAACTACTAAATGAAATAAGCTTATTCAAATAAGCAAATCCAAACACTTATTTGACTACCATTCAACAGAATTCAAAAGCATAAAAGTAAAGTACATTTACTAAAACTAGATTGAAACTGAGTAAGCTTAAGAGATAAAGTGTACCTTGGCTTTCCAGCATGAACAAGAAAGCAACAATAAGCTAAATGAGAGCTTATGGCTTAATCCACATAAGCCCTTAATCAATAACAAAAACCTAATCTAACCTATAAGCTGACCAACAGCTCTAAACCCTCTTGATACCATAGCAGCCATCCAATTCCAGGATGGTATCAAGCCTTCATCACGATAACAGAAATAACAAACACAAACACAAATTCTTCGACAGAATTTAAATGAAGACACGAATTATTATGAAATAATACTTTTATTAAAAACTGAAATAAAGTCTCTTACAATACGAAATGGAATTGAAATTACAAATAAAACAACTACTCAATACTGAATCGAAAAAAAATTAAACTATTACAAAAATAAACTAAAAATTCACCAAAAAATTACAAATCATATGCTGGAATGATGGGGGTATTTATACCCCAAGCTCGAGCTCACCTCCTTCTCTAGATCCTTCTATTCATCTTTAATCTTGGCCCTCCATCTCTTCTCTTTCTTTATATCTCAATCGTGGGATTAAAAATGTGTAAACCCGGATCGTTGACGTGGCATAGAGTGTGTTAGTTATGTGAGTGTAAACACTCACACACGTCACATCACCCAATGGTATCCTCTCAATTTGCCAGGGTGGAATGGGATTGGGGTTAATTGAAAGCGATGGATGGGTTAAGGATTGTGAGAGGGTTATTAACCCTATGGTTAATTAGTGTGTGGGTGAGTGGTTTGTAAACTAGGGTTCTTGGTGTTCTTGAGGTGTTCATGTGTGTGTGTGTGGTTTAATCGCATTTGGGGTAAATGAGGGTGAATAGTAACTGTAAATGAGTTTATAAGTTAACCGGGTAGAGGTGGGTTAGGGTTGGGTAGGATCGGGTTAGGGGTTGGCTTGTGATTGGTTGAGAGGGAGATCCACGGGTAGTTTGACCCGGGTATAGACCCGCGCTTTTTTGGATATCTTTGGGGTAATTACATAATTGGCCCATGTGTTTGGTTGGCACAATTTTGGGCTTAATAAATAACTTCCATAAATTGCAAAGTTAACCCTTGAATTTATAAAACAAATGGAATTGGGTTTTGGTTGAATGTGGTTTAGCTGCAGTTGACTGTAGAGGGCTGAGGCATGATCTCTCTGGCTTCGGCTTTGATTTCTTTAGCTTCTTGATCACTCATCCGTTCTCGTGTTCGTTTTTGACTGATTTCTTGCAATATTTGACATATCCATACCTGCACACAATAAACTCAGATACAAGCACATTTTTGCCATTTTTGATCCGTTTTGGGTTGAATTGGGCCTTTTTAAGCATAAATAGATATGTGTATTCTACACTTATCAGGCTTCTATTTATAATGGGCCTAGATAAAAATGGGCTGGCCCGACCCATTTAAATGGGTAATGAGCTAGCCCAATAAAATCCGAGGGCACCGTTGGACTTATTTTTCGCGCTCTTTCCAATGGCATGCTCGAGGACTTTTCAAGACTTTGTCTTGATCTTGATTTATTTAAGCACTCTTGATCGAGACGAACCCATAAATACTCGTTTTTGCTTTGTTTTCAATCTTTAGCACCTACAAGACAAAAAATACCAAACAAACATATTTGCACAATAAATATCCATATTTTAGCATTTTTAGTCTGATTAATAGTATTTTCCAGGGTATAAATGATGTGTGTTTTAGCACACATCACTACGTAGCAGAAATAAACTCATATAGCTACTATAATTAACATAAAACATAAACGAAAAAATGTACCTTTTAGTACAATAAGCTAAATCAAGAACCTGAGCTTTCTTAAGAATACGCACGTGTATTAAATCCATGCAAATATCGAAACCTCTTCTAGTTGCTAAAATAAACAACCTCCACGTGTACCCATACTACACGTTAACCAATACCACCTGAATGCTAGTTCCACGAACCAATGCTCATGACTACTACAAGTAGTTGAAATCAAACATATTTCCCGTAGGGGTGTTTGTTATGCGTCGACCACAAGGAGGAAGAGAGGAGAGGGATGAGATTAATGGGCTAGGGGATCCTCTATTTATACAAGATATAAAGCACTCAAGTTTACCTATCCCACCGATGTGGGATAAATAGTTTCTCTTCTTTTCAATCTCTTGACCGTCCCCATCATAAACACCCTTGGTGTTGACTTTTTGACTTTTACAATATTTATGGTTAATTACATTTAATTACCCATTAATTAAAAAGCCTTATAGTTAATTATTTGTAAACGAACTAATTAACGACCGTTAGTATTCTATCATTGGAATATTAATATACATAATAAATATACACTTATATTATTACATACATTAATCGAGCATTAATACATATACAATAAATATACGCTTATATTATTATATATATACCAATATAGTGATATCTATATGTATAACATGTGCGACCCCTGCAGGCTCACGTATTCCTAGCCGTATAAATATCCATATGACATGAGCACAAACCAACAGCTCCTACTTGAAAATGTCATGGTCATAGAATATAACATACTAACATTGACGAATAGTCTAGCAACATCATCAATGCTCCCAGAAACACTTGAGTATATAGTTTTGGTAAACAACTCAGCCTTTAATGGTTTCAGTTAGTCCTATCCTTTTTTTTTTCAGATACAATGTTAAATATGGATATAGATCAATAGTCATTCCATAGTTTAACGATTATGTTTCTCGCATCTGTATTGATCAAGATTACTAAATGTAAAAAGAATCATCTTAACTACACTTATGGCGGCCACACAAACATCTGATCAACCCAACGAGGGCCCCAGTAAGTATCTAACTCTCAAACACGTGGAGGAACAAATTCTATTTTGACTACAAGTGTCCGTCATGTACTTCAAAATACTTTTGAAAATAGCCCTTATAACTACCTTTTGACAGACTAGTGGTAGGCTTATTAACAAGAAATGCTATCCATACATGCAAAACCTGCTTGCATCTCAAGTCTAAGGATACACATAACTTTCACCATGTGTGTAATGCACCCAATGACACCGATCCATAAAGTGATTAACACAGGTGGGGTATCCAATATTCAACCTCATTGAATAACATGTGAAGTTGGCAGAATCATCTTTACATATTCTCCAGAATACAACCAAACACTCACATTTGTCTTATCTCAACAATATTCTCATATTGTTAACTGACAATGGACATAGTTTAGAATAAATAAATTTATTCAAGGATTTAAACATGCAAATATAGAACACATTAGTATAAATGAAAACGATCATACCATGTATGTCAATTCATTGTTTTAATACAATTGCTTACAGCTTCATTATCCAAATACCAAATAAGATCAGTGCATGATGATCCTAGTTAAATGTCTTATCCACAACAATCACAATTAGTGGTAAGGAATAGATTCCATGAACAACTCAACTTGGTTATGATCTTGTGGGACTTTAAGAATACTTATTTCAAAAATTCACGAATTGTGAAATTCTTTAAATAATATGATGATTGTTATTTTGTAAGTGTGCACTCACTTATAAGTATAACTTATATGAGTCTAGTCACATTACTTTCCATAAGATGTATGACATACACAAAACATCCTAATAAAGACAATCATCTCAACAGTTTTCCAAACCATAAAGTATTCTTATGCTTTTAATATAGTATTATGCAACTATGCTTTTAAACCAAGCATATGTAGCCAGCAAAAACTTGCTTCTATAAAATTGAGTATCATCTCAATTAAAACAAGAACTAGTGTATACAAACAACACTAAGCTAAACCATCGTAAATTCTGAACACTTCTTTAATAATGTTTGGATATCATACAAACCCATGGTTTCTTGATCATAATGATCTTACTATGATTACCATAATGTATATCCATAGTATCTTCATTATTAATTCTAGGTATGAATTCCTAATTAAACATTAATCAGAATGTTCCTTCTAATATCTTTCAATTAGATTCTAATGTTGTCAAATCACCTATACACAATATGATGTACATAATGAATCCTTTAGTGGGACTTAAGGTTTCCATTTATGTGTTCAATCTCACCAAGTGAGATAGATTATTTAAGTTTCACACAATGATATTTCATATTGAACTCGGACTTAATTCACCACATATGTTTAACGTATCAAACATATCATTCCAAGGTTACATGTTTCATCTCCTAAAATACTTACAAGAAACTTTATTTCAATCTAAGAGATAAAATCTTACTTAAATAAATAAATTGTTTCTAATTATGTTCAATAACATAATCTATTTTAGAAAAGTAAAAACAATTACTCCCACTAGCTTTGAGGTGTACTCATGAGCTATCTTATCTATAATTAAAAATCAAATCCAACAAGTGATTTATTTAACAATTAAACTTAAGATTATGCTCATTAGATGCGTGCTTTTAATCCATACTTGGATTCTAGCATTTTGTATACCTTCTAAAGATTTATTGGATTCACAAAACCTTATTTTGATTACATATCATCCTCGCAAGGTAATCATTCAATAAAGAGTTCTTGAAATCCAATTTGTCATATTTCCTTCCAAGAAAACAAGTATGACAATTCTATCATCTTTATATATATTTAAAGTTCGTAAATAAGGAAGTTTTAATCATAATCAATTACTTGAGTATGAGTAAACACTTATGTCATTTGACATGCAATAAATATGTATACAAATATTGTCCTTACGAGTCTTCTCTAAAAGGAAACTCATTTAAACCTCATCATCAAATTGATAGGTTAAAAAGAAAACAAATTCCAAGAATATGATTGTCTCCTTTTGGACAACATCTCTTCATTCATAGTCTTTGAGTGATTCATTAAATCCAAGATCTAATAATGCATCTCCTATGGTTAGCAGGTTCATAAAAATCTTCTAACTTATAATCCTCACCATTGATATAGAAACATATCATGAGGTATCCTTGCGGATCTATGAATATGAGTAATTATCATTCTAAGGTTTATCATTTTCATGTTTAGCCTTAGTATGACATTCGCTAGTACGTTTAGAAGGTTTATGTATCTTCTTCTTGAAGTAATTCAAGACCTATAATACTCCCACTCGCTTCTTGTACCTTTGAGACTATCTTCAAATAACTTAGCATGATGAGCAACATAAACTTTGTTCTCGTGTGGATGTAGAAATGACATCCCATCGTTTCTTTTGGCTATCCACCAAGATACACTTAACAGTTCTAGGCATTTGTCAACAATAATCTCCAAGAGATTTTTACCAAATTTAGAACTTCAATCAAGACATAATGAGATTCATCCCATCTTATCTCAATTAATCTTCTAGGTTGGAGTCTAATTGGGTATATCCACGACATACTCAAATTATATAACCTTGTGATCTCTTTTAAGGAGTTAAATAAGTTAAAGGTCATCATGAATCAAAACATATCAATAAAAGTTTTAATAACCCTTACTGGACATTACTATTAAAAATGTGGAATCTAATAAGATTGATCTTATACTTTTTATGGCTTTTCCTATTATACCAAATTAAGTTAAAACGTAATGGTATCAATAGTATTACTTAGCTAATTGCATCCTTTTATAAGGTCCAATGATTTAAGTGAGACGAACTTATTGTGTATGTAACTAACAAGTAGACGATAAGGCATCCAATACATTACTATTCGTTATAAGTCTTTGACCAAGTCAATGACTTCATGTACATGTCTTTAACAAGAAGACATAACAAGATAACTTTTTACTTTACGGTATAAGTCTTTTCACAAGTAAAGGACTTAATGTACATGTCTTTAACTAGAAGACATAACAATTGTTAAACTAAAGTAAATCAATAGGCAGTTCAAGTTAATTTCAAACTCCATGCTTATGATTTCTAAGAAAGCATAATCATGTAGCTTATCTTTTTGTCTTAACACGTTCTCTTAATAGGGCTACTTACATTAAATGTGTAGGAGTCCTAGTAGAGTAATAGTTTTCTTACTTTGCAGTCAAGAAACCATTAGTCATATTGTTCTAAGTTGTTCCTTGCACACAATAAAGATTTCTCCCACTTGTGCAGGGTACAACTTCTTTGCATAAAACAACACCACTCTAGTTAGTTTGTTTGTATTAACAATTTGGCAGTGCCAAGCTCATAACTAGTATATATATAGAACTCCATTTATTAGTAAGGAATCATGCATAACTATCAAAGATAACATTAAATGAAAGAATCATCTCAAAGGCAACAAGTTATCTAGGATAATACACGGCAATTCTTTACTAAATGAAGATGTTTCACACTTGAAAAGTAATTTATTATTTCAAGACAAGCCAGAAATAAAGTAGGATGCCTATGAGGAAACAACTCATAACTCCCATTGAATTTGACAACATTACAAGTTTTTCATTTTCATTTATAAAATCCATTACTCCTATTAGATCTGGCAACATTATGAGTGTTCATTCACTAGTGAAAGTAATTGCAATTTATCTTTCCATTTGTTGAATATCTACACATTATTGCTAATGTAAGTCACATGGGCTAGTAAACAAGTACTTAGATATGCAAGTAAGTGTGTTTAAGTTCTAGCCACCTTAGTTGTTTATTTACTTGAAAAATTGGCATGCAATTCCTCTTTTATCCGCTTACTTTACCTCAAGGGTGTGCAGCGTCTCTTACTGATTTAAGGAAACAACTATATACACGAGTTCTCTAGTTATTGCCTTTTACAGTATGCGATGATATTTTCGTCTTCCAGTCAAACCTCATAAATGTGTCTTGTTTACAACAAGATATTTTTAATCTTGATAGCTATAGATACAAGTTTCTCTAGTTTATCCAAATATCTTATTAATGATTTAAAGATTTTCAAAACGAATAAGGATATTAAAAGCAATCTTGAAGAATAAGAAAATCCAATTAACTTAACAAAAGTTTGTATGAGGTATTGATTAGATTTAGGATAATTCTTTCAATTACTATTTATAACTTTTTCGCACAAGTGAAAGAGTATATTGAATAAAGTCTTATTTTCCCAAGGAAAAGATAGTTTTGTTTCCACATGTAAGATACACACCTATGCTTTACGTATACCTCATAAAAACGTTGAAATAACTTGCAAGTTCATATTTTAAGTATTTCCGATAATACATCCCTTAGCAAGAGAGGAGCGAGTATGGGGGACAGTGGTGCTGAGTCCACCCCTAATTCAGCTATCTATATATTAAATCTATAATGCAAGCCGCTTTTCTACTAGTTTTTTACGTTCTGCCCCCTTATCATTATGATTGTTTGCATTCAGCTAGGCCGGCCTCCCTTAACTAAAAATCCCAGCTCCTCCCCTGATCCTTTAAAAATTAACTACCCAGATTATAATAAACAATTAAAATTTTATAAGGGTCTAAGATCCAACCTGACGTTCTATCATTAATGCAGTTGATCTACTAGAAATGGTATAACTCAAAAGGTAATCAGCGTGTGATAATTGCTAACATGTGCAACTCTTAGCCATTATGGGGCACAATGTAATATAATATAGAATTATAATGTCAAATATCATGTTTAACCCCATCGTATGCCTCGGGTCAAAGGTTTGACCAACCATACTCAATATAAGTCGTCCAATACAAAATCAGTAATTATACAGTCTCAGGTCTGACCATACGATTGTTGTATTACCTTGTTTAGCAAATTCACCTAAGACTGTCTTAGAGTAAAAATACAAACTCAAGTGATTCATACTTGGATGGCAAATGACTTACTTTTAAGGGTATAAATATTTTGATAAAAACAAGGTTAACAAAAATGTGTATAAGGAAGCATGCATACAACCTTATAACACTAGTTATTTTTAAAACATTTTCATTTTTGTTTTAAAAAACTTTCTATATATATAAATCCCTACATTTTATAAACCATATGCCATTTATAAAATTAAGGTTGCCATGTTTACAATATTTCCATGTATAAGTGATCTTACTACGGATAAGGTTAATTCCCCACGGGAAATAATCAAACCTTAGCAACGATTACAACATACTTTAAATATTGTTAAAACGTTTATGTAAAATTATTTATTCTTGCGTTGTTCCGTCGCGGGTTCCCTTGCGGAAACCACTAAACCCATGCGTTATAAAATGTTGCAAGAAATAACAAATTTACGTATACAGTCCATGATTTAGAAAGTGTACATATGAATATACGTACAATAAGCATTTTAATCATGTACTTTTAGTCCATATTAATTTTGAAAATCATTTTTGCATTTTATATATAAAAAAGCGCCATGCAAAACATATTTACCAAATTAATCATACTAAGCATCATTTACGCAATTAAAACAATAATTCAACAAAGATCTTCTCATCTTTTGTAATTAACCAATTAATTCACGTAATGATTTCATGCCTATCATACTAAACAAGCATGCATAAAATATATTTAGCTTAATAACCATGGTTTACATGCACGAAATCCATGGTTGACAATTTATAAGCAATAAATAAACTACAATATATTCAACTCACAAATTATAATACATGCATTTATAATAAGTGAAACAAATCTTTCTAAAATATAACCATATTTTATTTCTTATTTTACGTGATATTTAGGGTAAAATATTTTACTAAATAATATCCTAAAATAGGTTTTCACATAAAAGGCAAGAAATATTCATAAATATGCATTTATATTTTAGCCGGATCTTTCAAAATACATACCATATTTATATTTTCAGATTTTATGTGTTTTATATTAGTAATTATATCACTAAATAAATTCCTAAAATAAATTACACATAAAAAGCAAGAAAATATTACAAAATATGCGTATTTTAGGTATTTTACCATTTTTATGTAATTATAATGCTATATGATTTGGCTTGTCATGCCACTGTTGGAAATCATTATCTAAAATAACCTAATATTATGTGAATATTAAACGAGCTTTGCAACGGAATTAAACTCATATAGCACTTATAATTCCATAAAACATAAACCAAAACATACCGAATAGCAACCAAGCTACGTGAAGAATTAAGATGACTTTCTTTTAAGTACACACCTGTATAGAATAATACATGTGAAACCGAAACCCTTCGAGTTACTAAAGTAAGTAACCTCTACGTGTATCATACACTATACGTCGACCAATACCACCCGAATGTTAGTTCCGCAAACCAACACTCAAGAATACGTCATGTAATTGAAAAAAATAAAACCCTAAAGGTTGTTGGTTTAGTTCGACTACAAGGAGAAGAATAAGAAGGGAATGGGATAAATGATGAGTTCTAGGGTCCTCTATTTATAGTGTTAGGATTAGGGTTACATAGCTTTGGAAAAATACTACCTAATCTTGACAATTTTGGTCTTCCCTTTTCCTTTACTCAAGGGGGGGGGGGGGGGGGTTTTAAAAAAAAAGGGGGGGGTTAAAAAATAATAATTAAAAAAAAAACCAGCCCTATAAAGTACAAAATGCACCATTGGTGTTGGCTTTTTGACTTTCTTAATTATTTATGGTTAATTAAATTTAATTACCCATTAATTAAAAAGCCTTATAGTTAAATATTCTTAAGCGAACTAATTAACGACCGTTAGTATTCTATCGTTGGAATATTAATATACATAATAAATATACACTTATATTATTACATACATTAATCGAGTATTAATACATATATATATAAATATACGCTTATATTATTATACATATACCAATAGAGTGATATCTATGTGCATAATGTGTGCGACCCCCGTAGCCTCACGTATTCCTAACCGTATAAGATATTCCGTATGACAATGTAATAAAACCACAAATTCCCCAATTGTGGAAACCCTAAATCCACAACTCCCTCAATTGATCATAGAAAACATTAAGAATGGGCAGAGGTAAAATTATAATTGATGTTTGTTTACTTTAATTGTTGTTTCTCCTTTGTTTAATTCATTTTAAACCCTATTTTTTTATAATGGCAGATCAAGTGTTTACTGTTAACTTACACCATGATGGGATTTTCACTCCAAGCCCTTTAAGATATATACAAGGTGATGAAAAATAAATCACTGATATCAATTTCGAAGGTATGAGCTATGTTCAATTTCATCACATTATCAGACTTTTAGTTCATGGAATTTGATGCGTATAATCGTTTAAATTAACTTTCAAGTTTTAAATTTATAAAACTCGACTACCAATGGTCTACAACGCACTAATGGGCAGAGAACCTAATCGTGTATAGTGTAGGATTGGTAAATTCAATGTCGTTCCGAAGAGAAGTTTATTAGTGAAGAAAGACAATTTAAAGAATTGAAATTGAAAACCTTTGAGAATAAAGTATAATAAAACTAGAGTAAAGTAGTCACTAGAAAGAGGGTATGCTATCTTTGATATATTCATGTGGATTCTTTATCCTAATCTAAGGTGAAATGTTAATAACTTAGTTACCTTAGGTTTCTAAACTCACTAGGCGTAGAAACGCATCCTTGTCTAGTCTATGATTCCTAAGTGCAATGAACCCATGAAGGGAATTTACCTATCTTAGTTCACAGTAGTAAAGTTTTCCAATTACTCTATTGGATATGTCTTAAGTGTAAATCAAAGACTCTATCGTATCTCACGCCTAATACCATGGCTAAAAAGCCATAATAGAAGCTCACTCCTTAGGGGAGTAAGGATCTAAGATCACATCCATGCTATCAAGTGGGTACTAGCTATCATAGCTAGAGTTCCTATTTTGGTTCTAATACTAAGGGAGTGCCTAATAGGCATAGGGCAAACAACCAAAGGGATTGGTAATCCTCTGGTCAATAGAGGACGCTAAGGTTTAGCTGATGTCTTACTACTTAGTACCCTCACAACCTTTACTTATACCCCAGACAAGAAAACTAAGATCTTGTGACACAAAAAGCAAATTATCCAAGAAACTAAAGTAATAACAATTAGAGAAGAGAAACCATAGTGATTATAACAAAAAAAGCATAAAAGATGATTAGTTCATGTTTGGATTCAGAACAATGAGATGAACAAGCATAGGTAACCTGTCCATGACATCAAAATAACCAAACCGAATCATATCTAACTAATCAACTAGATATTCCTTCCTTCCTTCTTTTTTCCAGCTTTGGTGACGTGGATGGGTTTTTCCAAACCCTAGTAAGGGATTTGGGAATGGAGAGATGTCTTTTTCAACCAGGAATCATGAAGATATTTAGTTTTCATCATAACTATGACGTAGCTATAAGTGGAAGGCTACGATGTAGTTTTCCTACACAACATTCCATAAATAGCTCTTGATAACTATGATGTAGTTAAGAGGATAGGCTACGACGTAGTTTCTTCAGAACATCCTTTGCTTTTATTGAACTACGGCGTAGTTCTTTCGAGGCAACTATGCCATAGTTAGTCATGATCTAAGATTATTGATTTTGAGCTGAGTCATGGCTACGACATAGTTATTTCGAGGCAACTACGCTGTATTTTTTCTCTTGTCATAACTTCCATATTGTTTGTTAACTTCTTTTCTTATCTTTTAGATCCAAAGCTCATAATTTCCAGAAAGTAAAATATAAAGCAATTAAGTATACATTCATATAGGTTTATAACCATTATGATTTTATTTATTGTTGGTCTCCTTGAATGTGATATATGGTTTATCAAGTTAAACTAATCACATTCCATGGCAACAAGGTGAGTTTTAAACAGATATATGTAAACAATATAATGAACAAGTTTAAAACACACATAAGTAACTTTTCAACGTATAGGTTCTTATTAGAATCAAATAAAGAATCTATGACACACCTTGCTTGCGGAATAGCAAGGTGGTTGAATAATAATTGGGATGTGATCTCCTTCAAACTTAAACTCTAACCAAAGTTATGAGTTTAAGAAAACAAACTATTTGACTAACACGTGAGCTTCAGCTCTAGTAGTCCTATTCAGTTTGTTTGAGAGATAAATGCTCTTCAATGTGTTTCACATTAATTGGAAGAGATGACATTTACTTTTTACATCACTTTCATTTTTATAGGAAAAGCATTAGGGTTTACAAGTTTAACCTAGGACACATGACATACATTAAGTGGGTGGTTGAACTGCCATTTAATGCACACATGCTTTAAGGTACCAGGTATAGTCAAAGTAAATATACTTCTATACCAACTTTAGAAGTATACTTTCTCAAGGAGATTTGCTTTATTACTTTTGACATAAAGCAATCTTTTTCTCGCCTTGTAAACCTTCTAGAAGAGAAACATTTCATTTCAGCTTCTAAGAGGATATCAACATTATTCAGCTTGGAATTGCCAACCAAGCTAAACTGACGCTTTTGCTAAGATCTTCTTTAGTTTTTGAACCACTACATAAACTGAAGTGAAGCTACTACTTAATCTTCTAAGTACCCGAAGAACTAAAGCTGAACTATCTTTAACGAGACAAAGCTGAAGTTGTCTTCAGCTATTTTATACTTAGGGGATTTTATGTTTAAATCTACTGAGAGACTGAAGGGCTCAGGAACTGACCTGACAATCTCCCCCTATTTGAATATACAAATAGCCTAAGTTAAAATCCATAGTAAGTGAGCAAACAATCTTCTTCTTACAAACTAATAAAATTGAACAACATAAACTGATAAACATTCATACTAACTTTCATTACAAAACATTACATAAGATAAAGTTATTACAAAGGTTTACATTTATTACTTCCTCAGCTATTCAATGATCCTTATTTGTTTAAGGGGGTCCAAGTTCCTTTTATCAACCTTAGCAAATAAAAAGAAACTAAAGGTCCTGGCATGATCATCAAGCCCATGTACTTAATGAAGTCTAAAGAAGATTTCTTGCATAATGTATAACATTTCATTTGATAAATCTCCAAAGTCTTCAATGGTGACAAAATCCTGCCTTTGAAAGGAGTTGAACAAAATCATACCTAAGATAGGTTCATTTAGCACAGTTTTAGCTGGATGATCTTCATACAAAATTGATGACTTGAACCTTTGGGTAGACCTGAAGTAGTCATGAAAGTCATCAGCATGCTTTCTTTTCTTTCTTTCAATGCCATTTAACTTGTCAAAAGGATCCAGCTATCCTAAAGGTTTGTTGAAGTCAATCCCCAACTCTTGTTCAATTTTGTACAAGTACTCCATTCTTGTTTGTATTTACTCATAGATGGTGGTCCATCTACGTCTAGTTCTTTTTGGACAAGCTTTCACTACCTCTCTTCATTCAGCCAGGTGTAAGTCACTGGCCTTGAAGTTAGGGATGATTTCACTAGTCCCATCCTCCCTATAAACCTTCAGTGTAATAGGGCCCTTTTTTGTAAGAACATCACAGTTTGTGATTTTTGACTGTCCCTTTTGTTCAGCATTTTGTCATACTATTTGTCATACTGCAACTTGGATTTATAGAAGCATGTTACCACATAAATACCTAAGAGATCAACCAGTTCATCTCTTCCCAATTCTACTTCATGTTTTGCCAAATCAGCTATGACTGATTCTTAAATCCTCTTGTGTTCTATTATTTATTTAGCTGTTAAATAGATGTGATAACCTCCTTTAGTAACAAAATAAAATTTCTATAGTTTCTTTTTTTTGTGGATTCAACCATGGAACCAGTCAGATTGGCATCTTCATCAGAATCACTTCTAATATCCTCTTCTTCAGCATCCTTGTAATACATAGCTTTCTTGACATTGTCTTTCTTGATTATCTCCCCCTCAAGTTGAGGAGATCT
>BQNB010162308.1:0-12511 GCA_026074375.1 Tanacetum coccineum | reverse complement strand
TTGATATAGGTTAAATGAGCACTCCTATTGTTCTAAAGGGATGCGAGATGGGTTTAACATCAATGGCATATATGTCAGGCGCAAGAACTTTTGGTTTGACAGAACTTCTAGTGGTAACTTTTAAATTGCCTTCTAACTGAACCTTAAGATCCTTAATCTGTGTTAACAAGGAAGATGTCTTTTCATTAGTGCTAGTGCACGTGATCTTAATAGACTCAAACATTTCCTTATAATGCTGCTTAACCTTTTCTATTTCTGCTCTTAAACGCTTATTCTGTTCAAGAAGATCAGTGACATCGTTAGCATTATAAGGCTCACAACTTCTGTCATTCACATTAGAGACTAGAACTTTCAAGTCTCTAATCACGTTGTCCTTTTCTTGAATCTGATGTTCCAGATTCTTGATCTTAAAGAATGAGTTTAAATTCAGACTTCCTGGGATGCCTTTGATTTTTATTACCAAAACTTTCTTGAAATGTTTGAGACTTTATTGGCAAATTAGGTATCCCTTTCAAGTTTTTGAAATATGTTTTGACGCATTAGAACTTTAGACATCTTCAGCGTTCAAGATCTAGAGCAACGTGATTTTTCCACATCAAAACAACAGTTGATTCACAAACAATTAACCATCAATTCCATTTTCAATGAGATAGGTGTTGTTTCTTGACAAGTCACACATTGCTTTCCCGACATTCTATCCACCTCATCTGCCATTTGATCAAAAAATTTCTTCAGTACGTTACCTTCTTTAAAGAGGGTCGTTTGAAACTCCTGCAAAGTGTGCTTTAAGATTTTGAATAATGGAATAACTTCATGAGTAACAGCTTTTTGTTGTTCAAAACCTCTTCCCCTTCGGTATCAATTTGTTGGGGGTGATTCTCTTTTTGCAAGTTTTGTTAAATTCTGTAGAAAAGTTGTGTGAGTACATAAAGATTAATCTTCACTTGGACTTTTTAGTTTGGAAAACCTGGGACAAGCTTGACAGGAGTATTGGGTGGATACAGTGTCAAGGCGGAAAGTGGTTTGGGAACGGAGGTCGCAGCCTTTTTCCGGTCAACGTAAATCTATGGACCAAAATCTCTTCTGTCAGATTCTTTGTGGAGCAAAGGGTGCAAAAGGTCGCCTTCGAGTAATCTGGGGGGCAATCCTAACTTTTATTTTTCCACACATTGAGGGCTTTGCATTTTTCTCCATCTTCCTTTTCCTAGTTAATCTTCAGCCATATCAACGAGTGTCCTCTGAGTCATTCACAACAGGACGTGCATGATTGGTCATGACTAATTCATGACCATTATAGAGGCTGGTTGAACTTGCTTGCACGGGTGAACAATAAGGGATGTTGTAGCCACGCTACCTTGTGTCTTTTCATCATAAACGATTTTGGTTTTTACATATCATGTGAACCGTTTTGTACAGAGTGATCTTGTTTTGTTATAATCTATCTTCAACCTTTTTTTTTAGCCTTTTTAATGTCTAAAAACTCTTCAAGAATTTGTCTTCTTTTTGGTTTAAAATCCTTTTTCAGAAATGATCGCTTTTTCCCTCGCAATCTTATGATGGTTAAGGAAGGGAAGAACGAAGTTGCCAATTGTGCCAGAATGAAGTTCCGATTTAAAAGAAGATTCTTTTCGATTTCGGTCAGAGATATTATTCTCAATTGTTCATCAATCTCTCGGTCTCTATCAGTTTAATTCAAACGTAGCCCGTTGTTCAACACACCACCAGTTCATTATATCTCGCAAGTTCAGAAGTCAATGTGTCATTAACTACTTTAACCTGCTTAAGTTGCCTGACCGACTTGTACACACTGTTCATGCATTTCCATCGAGAATTGACATCAATGCCATCATTCGTACAAAAATACTTTACTTTGGTACAACATGTTCTTCGTTGTCATCCAAAACTGGTCCATACGGAAAGAGATTCATCACTCGTATAGTCAGCATCAAAGGCAACAACGAGTTTTGTGTTGGACATCGCTTTGCCTCTCGTGTCCCTTCAGGATACTCATCCATATGGATTCTACAAAGGTATCATGATCTTGTACCTCAAACGGAGTATTCGAGTCATATGATGGCCCGGCTTCTTCAGATGAAAGATTTACCATGAACATGGTCTGTGTGGTGGGAGCCTCATCAACATCAGAGTCGAATGCAATCGCATGATCCTTCATAGTCATGGTCCACATTGAGTGCCAAACTCCACATCGGCATCAAAATTAGTGGCATTTCCTCCTAAATAAACAACAACTGCTCGTCATCCAGTACAGCACCATCTCAGACAACATAACAGCTTCTTTCTTGAAGTAGTCTGAATCCTGAGGACGCTTTGGTTTGTGCACATTCTCGGCTATGTGCCCGATTCCTTTGTAGTTGTAGCAATAATGTTGTAGCTTGACCAGGGATTCACATTGCATCCTTCTGTTCTGACCTCCAGCATTCCCAGCTACAACATTTCCTCTTGCATTGTTCCTCTGAAATGGTCTTCCTTGATTATTCGCATTGTATCTACCTCGAACATCCTGAACAACCACTCTGCCGTCTTGAACTGTAGCATTGTTCCTTGCGTTTAAGGAAGTTCGGAGTTGATTGTTCGTTTGAGGAAGATGTGCTTTGAATGATTGATTGAGGAGGGCAAGTGTGTTGGGTTAGCTTTCAATCAAGTTATCTGGTGAAGTGCTTGCATGTCCATTTGACAGTTATCAACAATTGATGGGTGATTTGAGGATTGTGGAGACCGATGAGTGTGGTGGATACTCTGATTGTGCAGTTAGGACTCTAGTAACAAGGGGTCATCAATAGGTTGAATGAACCATTCCAAGCATCATTTATGTTCTCATTGTGCATGTACCTCAGTTGCGTCACGTAGGCGTGCAACTGATCAAAGTTAGACTCTTCAAACCTCTGTTGAGTTTTACTTCATTATGAATCGGCTCCATTCAGGTAAAAATGTTGTTCAAAATTTAGGAGTTTAAGCTTGCATTCTGGACATGGGTTATCTTGATGTTTCTCATTTCCGTTAATGAGCTTTGAAAACCTAACATATAACATGCATGGTCTCTCCTTGATTGACAGAATCGTTCAATTCATCGTATAATTGTATTCCCCTGTCATCCTTTGGTCGTTAACTCAAGAACCTTCCTAATCATCTGTACATTGTCACCAAAATGTCTTTGGCCAGGATAATGGTTAATAGTGTGTAGATTGTCTTTTGTATACCTTGAAGTAAGATATTTGTCGCACGAATGTCAGCTTTATACTTTCCTTTTCTTGAGCAAAAGGTCCTGGTAAAAACTCTAGCACTTCGCTGGACCTAGTTGAAGTGCACCCTCAGTTTCTTCAGCATCTTCAGCAGGAGTTTGTATGAACGTTCCCATTTGAAATGGACCTTCATTAATTGATTTCATTATATTCTCTCCATTATCTTTTCCCAGACAATACAAACGAATGCATTGGGCCAAGATTCAAAGTCTTTCTGTCAAGCCTTGGTGGGCGTATATCGAAACCGGCATACCCAAATATCTTCTGACATATTAGACCCTTAATGGATTGTTAGGAATGCAATTAACGGTCAACGGGATTTTTACAAGTCTAAGATTTAAACCGATAAGAAGTTTACCGGGATTTTACAAAATCAATAGAAAAACCTTAAATAATAATGGGTTTGTGGTATTTGGTTTGTTTGAGTTGTTTGAAATTTGGTGGCAGTAGGATTATGAAAAAATAAATTTTTCCCTAGTACCAAAATCCAATTTGGTGTAAAAATAGCTAAAAAGGCTATAGCAAAAAAACATAATAGTTACTTAATTTTTTCCGCCAAAAAGTGTCGCTAAAAGAGTGTCGACCGAATAAAATTTTTACCCTATTACAAATTTTGTAATTTGATGTAAAATCTAATTAAAAAGACTATAGAAAAAAGACTAACAAAATACTTATTTTTTCCGCCAAAAAATGTCGCTAAAAAGGAGTGCTCGTCTGGATACTCCTTTTTTTTTTAAATCAAACCGCGGCCCCTTGAACAACTCGCCGCCAAATATAATCCTCCAAACCGCTGACTTGGTTTTTGAGCAACCCCCGTAGAGTTTTCAAACCGCCATAGCTTCTGTCGTATTTTTCGAATAAAATATCAAACCGCCTTCAACTTTGTATAACTCGCTGCCCAATAAACTAAGCAAACACGCCGTAAGCATCGCGCTGCCTATAATCTTATCAACTCGCCTGTGTTTAGCGAACTCGCCGTACCTTTTACCAACTCGCCGGCTATTATTTTCAAGCCAACTCGCCACTATCCTGTGTAAACCGCCGCGAACAAGCAACTCGCCACCAAATTTAAACAAACCGCCGCGAATATAATTATTAAAATTAAGCAACTCGCCTTTGACTTTTTCCTAAATTTCCGGATCTTGTCCCTACCTTGTCAACTCACCGTGAAGAACAAAAAAAATAAGCAAACCTCCACGAAAACACTTTTGGACGAATTAAGCAAAATCAAGCCATATGATCTTTCTAGCCACGAAACTAAGCTACAACATACAATATTAAGTGTGTATATGACGATTAAACACACCTTAACTCGTATATCTTTGTGAATCTTCCAATATGAAGCAACTCTCCACGAAGAACACAAAATAAATTCGAATCTTTTAAGCTTTATAATCGAGCTAGGAGCTTGTAAATCACTTGTTATGGCAACAATACATCTTGTTTAACATGAAGAGCAAGAGAAACACCAAGATTAACCAACAAATTAAGCCCGAATTCCCCTTTTGAGCCGTGGGCTTTTCTAAGGCCAAAGAAGGGACGAATTAGAGATTATAGAACCATAAGAATCAACCACGTAGTTCCACCGTAGGCCTTCTTGTATCCAATTGTAAGGATCATTTATTTCATAACACGATAATGATTTCTTGTGATTGGGCTAGTTTCTAGAGAGAGAAACACATGAGAGAGAATATCTAGTGAGAGAAAATGTGTTTAATATGAAAAGTGTAAAATGACTAGCTTGCCTCTTCCAAAGTTGGAAGAGGCTTATATAGTTTTTACAAAATACCGGGTATTAGTACCCGGCTTAAAACCGAAAGACATACGATTAACTATTGAACTACGAACTATTATAAACAATAAATATACGGGGTGACCGAGTCTTTTACTCATATCTAACAGTTTTACTGCATTTGTGTATTTGGAATGTCAATGTTATTGTTAACTCAGACCTTGGCGGGGCCGAATTGTACCATGTTTGCAGCCATGCTGTGTTTGATACGGCTTTGTTCATTCCAGTAGTCACATGTCTGAGCCAAACTGTTTCCGTGTCGATCGTTAATATATAATTATGGTGATTTTATATTCTTTTTTAAATTGAAATGCAGTATGCGGACTTTATCGAATAGACCCCTTGTCTGCGGGGCAAAACTTGATTTGTGTAGCAGCCATGATTGGGTTTTGATTTTTATGGTTGTTGAATTGACCCGTATTTTGGCGGGGCATCGCTTGATTGTGTTTGCAGCCATGGCGGGTTTTATTTACGTGTCTCTTAAAATGTAAGCGCCCGTAGCTTGGCTAGGTAAACTATAGCGTTTGTAGCCATAGCGATGACCCAAGAAAGAAAGTGGGCGTGTGAAGTGGGATGAGTGAGATAGATATGTGAAGAGATATGTGAGCAATAAATGCACCACGGGGTTTATTGAGCATGTTTCTTGGCGGGGCAGCCATGTTTAGATCGTGGTTGCAGCCATGACGGGTGTTTCATGCCGATGCCTTGGTTGCATATCCAAGCCTTATTGTACATACAACCGTTTCATTGGTTCTTATGTCTCTTTTCTGTTTCAGTCGCTATGTCTCTCTCTCAGTTCATCTACCCATTCCAACTACAATGTCTAGGTGTTTTATGCATGGTTGCCAGCTGTCTATAACTCTCGATGGATTGAATTGCTCTATGATGTGCGCTGATTCTTGAGCAGCCTATAAGCGTCTATGTAACACCCTCAAATCTGAGTACGCATCGGATGTTGTATAGCCGGGGCGTTACTTATGGATCAATAGCACAAGATATAAACAACCAACATGTCATTTTAAAAAGATACATGGATTAACAAAAAGCTTTTCAATACATAATCTCGTGCTTCATAATTCGACAATATAGTAAAGATTTCGGTCTAGGTAACAAATGTTCCACAAACTGTAAGACGCCCAAATCTTTAGTACGGACTCTTTTCAAAGAGTGACCCCCATTGTATCTGAAGCACCCCGTGCCTTTTGACATGAGAAAACATGCTTTAAAAATATCACAGAAAGTTGGCGAATTCATAGGTTATATGTAAATCAATAGTAGACCGGCAAGATTGCCAGTGTATGATTAAGTAACAAATGCAAACATCATAAAAAGTAATTACGTTATCCTAAGCCATGACAACGAGGCTCGACGAATATAAACAAATAAATTTGCCCAACAAGCGTCCGTGAATTATGCGCTAACCACTGTCAACATCCAAAAGTTTCGCATGGTATGTCGTTTCGTTCTCGGGATAGCTAGTCCACCCGAACGGGTATTGTCAATCCCTAAGAGATCTATTCCAATAACGTTCGTGCCCACAATAATGTAATTCCCAATTACATCTATGGCAATTAACATTCATGATGATGGACATAATGGTTTTTATGAGTTACGTAGGCAAACACGTAATCATCGTATAAAATGTACACTTGCGTCCAATTTGTAAAACAAGCATGTTCTCACCCAAGGGGTAAATTTCATTTAAATAACATAAAACATGGGGACTATGAACTCACCTTAGTAAATAGTCCTCTGAAATGATAATAGATATCCAAGTATGAATCACACCGTCAAATACCTAAGTAAATACGGCCAGTCTTAGTCTACAAATTTAGGCTAAAGACTCTTTATATAATGACAATAAGTTCTAGTTGATATATATAATTGTTTACACTTTGTGGTGGTGTAACGTGTTTAATGTATTAGGAATTGTATGAGGCTCTTGAAAGGTATAAGATTTCTCACGTTCAGTATACGTATAAACGTTATATTAATAAATATCCATATTTATTAAGTCGGGTTAACTTGTTATAATATTTATAAAAAACAAATATATAACTCGTCCGATTCGTTAAGTGTTTATAAAAATCACTTTTGTTTACAAAATACCCTTAAGTTTATTGTAATTACAAAATAGCCCCTGGGTATATAAAATATATACTATTTTACATTTCAAACCCTCAAGTTTCAATAATTACACTTTTAGTCCTTTAACTTTACAAAGTTACACTTTAGGTCCTTATAGGTTTGAAACAGCCCCTAGTTTCCGAGAATTGAGAGAAACATCCCTAGACTGTTAATGAGTAAATGACTATTTTGACCCTTAAGTTTATAAATTGGCACTTTTAGTCCTTCGACTTTGAAAAATTACATTTTTACTCCAATTAAATCCCAACAAGTGGCATTATGTTTAATTAAGTCTAAATACGTAAATAGAAGTCTGCCTTAACTTAAATAAGCATTAACGAGAATTATTTTGGATAATGGGCCTTATTGGGCCCATTAAAGTCCATTAAGTGTTCTAAGGGTTCATTTAAGTTTTAAAAAGCACAAATGCCTCCATTAAGCTTATTCAAGTCTGTTAAGTTGGAAATAAGCTCGGGGGAGCTTATTCGAGCTTATTGAGCTCGTGAGGCCAACAACTCAAACCCGAAGGGTTTTTAAAGTCCATTAAGGTTTAAATGTCATGGCCCAACTTATTTTATAGTCCTTAATAAGCTTCATTCAGTCTGTTTTTGGTTCAGCTTATCAAATAAGCAATAAGCCTTCAAAATTGGGCCTATGGGTCCTAATATAAGCCGTAATCCCCTTTTAGGCTTTTTGGCTTATTCCCTAAAGGACCATTAGTGTTAGTTAGGTCCAATAAATTCATTAAAACCTTAAAAATTCACCAATAAGCTGATTAAGCTTATCGTGAGCTTATTGAATCGCGTTGGGCTCACAGTAATAGGCTATAAGCCCAATAAGGGTTCGGATTGGTTTCTAAAATACATACCATGATATATTAGGCCTATACAAGCTTAATAAGCACCTAGGCCTCCTATAAGCCCGAGAGTGCTTATTTATAAGTTGTGGGCTCACTGGCTTAGCTTATTGGGCCCATTTGGTCCTCTTCGTGGCGATTGGGCTCGAAAGGCCCCATAGAAGCCTACTCATGTATGCTTGTCATATTAAAACTACAAGGCCCCTAGCTTATACAATAAGCGCGAATGAGCTTATAAAGAAGTCCTGGCCTACTTTGTTGGCCCTGTAAGGCCGTTGGGCCTCACGTTGGGTAGACACGCGATTTTAAATGCCCGTTGGCTCTCCTAGCAACCCCGTAAGGTTTTCAAAAGTGTTCTAAGTGCCTATAGGTCATTGTTCATCCCAATGACACGTCGCTTTAACATGCATGTGTTTAGATGTTGTCGTAATATACTTCCCCAACCATCGAGCTTTGTGTTATGTAAGGAAGTTTATGTATGGTTTCTATTTAAACTCGCGTACACAGTATATTGTGTATGTCGTGGTCATGTTTTTATAAAAACAAAAGGTTTAAGTCGTTGTTTGTTAATTCCCCCACATGTTACGTGTTTTCTTGTATTCTTACACCACACAAGTCGTTATACGCCATATTATTGCGTATAACATATATATTTCGTACTTAGTACGTGTGAATCTTACTAGCACATCATATAAACATATATGAGTCATCTTGGCTAGTTAACAAAGAAATGAATATAATGCTTAAGGAAATAGGGTTAGACCGCGACTTACAAGGATCCTAAGGTTCTTGGTTCGTGGCTAGTGAAGTAATGCACGTGTATACACCCAACCGTGTATAACTTAAGGCCAGCGTTCTAACCGGAATCCTGAGCTCGTGCTTTCCCTCTTAAAAGATCCTAACTTGGGTCTTTAAGCTTCTTTGGTTCTCTTAGAATGCATTTGGGGTCGAGTTGGTTCGGATTAAATTTACCGAGGTAGAAAGAGAAAAAGAGGAAGACTTGTCTTAGTGAGGACTGTATTTAGTAATTGTTAGAATGTAGTTAGTGTACAAGTGAGTGGTATTATAGAGAAATATAAGCTAGTTAGGTTTTTCCTTGATCCTTAACCAACCAAGCGAGTCTAGAGAGGTGTTTTATGATGGTTTAGTTGCTTACACATGGTTTTAGCCATACCACTAAGTACATGTTTTAATTAGCCACAAGATGTACATATTTGCTTGGACTAGGAAATCGTTTAAGTTTTTGTGTGCTCCTTTTCTTATTAAACGCGGTACACAAGGAAACAAGGGGAGATTGGTTTATTAACCATTGATAAAGGACCATTAGGAGACCATTAGGACAAGAATTTATGAGAACCAAGTTGTACAAGATTTAGATTAATCCTTGAAATCACCAAGATTTGTGTGTGGTTCCTTGATTTGCCGCGGCTAGAAAGGATCAAGGACAAAAGGATCATTAACCATTGGTCATTTGGCTTGTAAGGGATTTTCATCCAATGTATAATGTAGCTTAACTAAGAACATTAAGGACTAATATTAAATAAAGGTAGTTGTACAAGTACTTAGCAATATCTTGTTGTTTTTGGTACCCATATTCGGCTATTGTGGGTTTTACACAAGAATTGATTTAATTTTTGTGTTTAAGGTTTCAAAGTGGGTATTGGTTTGAGTCTAGGTAAGTCTAGGTATTTCCAGGGTGTGTCCGAATGTATTTTATTGCGAAACGTAAACCTTTTACGTGACCGATAAAAATAAAATACTCAAAGTTAATAATTATCTTCGTAATAATTATTTATTACTTGGTTGATGTAAACCTTAATTTATTTGATGATCGTTTACATTAAATGATTATTTCTAGTCTACGCGATTTATCTTAAAATTAATTTAAAAGTAACCGCGTATCGGACCAAAATAAATAGTGACGAATAATAGATGTCGTAAAATGACCTGAAATTGAGAAATGTTACAATGGGTATGTAAATGAAGTTCGAGCAAGAGTTCAAAAGTTTCAAAACATGTCCTCTAATTTTCTTTATGACTTGTAATCGCTCTCAGATTGCAACTCGGACTTCAATGACAAAGGAGAATGTACGCCTCAGTGCGTTTATCCTTAAGCGTTAGAAGAAAAGTTTTCTAACATGTGGTTTTCCAAAAAGTTAAACACAATTTTTCTAGAATTTTTCAATGACAATTCAAAATATTTCAAAATTGTGTGTTCAACACTCCCTTCCGCACAAAGCTTTCAAAAGACAATCAATTTTTTATAAATGGATTAATTTTGTAGGGGGAGTTTTTCAAAAACCAAAGTTTTAATGATTTTGAATACATCATCTCACGACAATTCTTATGTATTCAAAACATTAACAAAAGTCTCTTAATAACAAATCAGTAATAATGACATAACTTACTATCGAATGGTTGTTATAAGATGATCCAGTGTCTGAGCATAATTTTTTAAGAATTCTTCAATGACATTTCATAATCTTTCAAAATTATGTGCTCAACACTGTCTCACCCTTAATTTTATATTCTTTTTACAACTTGGTATCATTTTTTGTGTCAAACATATGTAAAATTGAGGGGGAGCAAGAGGAACAAGTTCCACATAATTCATGCTGTAACATTTTTCTCCCTACAAGAATTTTCATGATAAATTTTAATTACTTGGTATTTCAAAGACTAAGTAAATTAGTATTTAAAATTAGGGGAGAAATGTAATTAAAATGTGATCTAGAAAATAATAAGTGATCTAAAGACTCAAGAGTGAATCTTGCCCACATGTGCGAAACACTTTCATTTATCAATGCACGTGTGAAGGGGGAGTTTTCCAAAAGATGAAACTCTCAAAGTTTTAAACGATTTTGATACATCTATCAAACACTTTGATTGATTTTTCAGTGGTTTTATGGTTACGATCTTTTACGAAACACCATATTAATTCATGACGATTTTGAAGTCATAAGGTGGTTAGGTTAGGTATTAGTCCTATGATCCAACCAGAACCAGAGGGATCTACCCAAGGATAATCCATAGTTAGAAATAGCAGTCCTTAGGTATGATTGGAGATGAATGAGAATAAGGGAATAATGCCGACTAAGGTTGAGCTAACACTGGAACAATCACAACAAGGTGTTAGTAATGACGTCTTGGTAAGCATTGAAGGAGTTGAAGAATGAAAAAGAAATGTAAGGATAAATGGTCTAAAGAAAGAAGCCCTCCATACAACTTTAGGCAGAAACCGGGTCAATACATATGATATCAGTCTTCACAAAGATGAATTCTGGTATTGAAGAAAGACATCATAGACCTAGTGATGCAATGTATAACCCTTCCAAGCCATTTGAATTTCTCTCAAAAGACACTTGTCTCATTTGTCACGGAGATCAACACGACTTCTATTGACTTTCTCACTCTGAGTTAGTTGATATTAAAAAAGTGGCAGTCAGCTCCAGCCTCTTATTACTAAAACCAAAACGCACAAATCGAGTCTAGAGCTGAGAGATCAATCTATAAATCTCACTAAGACACATTTCATGATAAATACTTGTTGCTCAACATCTTGAACACAAGTGATAACAAAGAGTCCTACGCATTAGCCTTGTGATTTTGCCAGAACATTCAGAGTGATACTCTTTAGTATTCACAGTGACGAATAGAAATCCTTCCAGTGTCATCATCAAACAGCATTGTGGTAGGTAACTTGCGAGATTTTATATGAATCAAACTTGTGATAACTGGATGATAACATCAAATAGTTAATACCTTTTAGTATCAAAATCCCTATCAAAATACTTGTAATTATTGTACAAATGCCTGAAAATGCTACTTAATCACTTTATATTTAGTTTACAAGAATAACACGAGCAATGGAGCAAGAGACGCGGGATTTAGACGTGGAAAACGAGCAAAAAAAACTCAAGGCCTGTTACGACGTAACCTCCCCGCAAGAGTTACGCCGTAATCAAGATTAATGAAGGATTGAGTTAGCACCTAAGTTACGGCGTAAATGCTCCATCATGCTTACGTCGTAACCAACATCGTTAAGGAAGGATGACTTATCCTAGTCATTGTTACTGCGTAACATCAACACTAGAGTTACGTCGTAACACAATTTAAGCCCAGAGCATGGAAGTACACAACAGCATAGTTACGGCATAACACATACATAATGGTTACGCCGTAACAAATTCGATACTTATAAATAGAGCCCTCATTCGGCATATTCTTCGACATCAACCCTTCCACCACAGTATTAAGGGGCGAACCAAGCTTCCATAACCCGAAGAATTCCACCAAAAGTCTAAGGGAGAAGTCATTACACTTAATTTTGTATTTAATCGTTCATAAACGCATACTGTAAGACTAATGATGATTCAATCCGTGATTCCTTTCTGTTAATACAAATAATGTCTAAAAACGTTATTTATATTTTTCGACCTCTCAACGTTTTGATAATAACAAAATGTAAAAACGTTT
>BQNB010162307.1:745-14576 GCA_026074375.1 Tanacetum coccineum | reverse complement strand
ACGAAAAACTTCAACCATCTGAACAATGAACGAGAGATTTTCCTAGAATCCTCTTTGACTATATATATTTGCCTAGATGAAGATGCGTCGATACCACAACAACAATTCTCTTTTGGGCTCATCAGTGAGATTTAGACTTTGGTTATTCCCATCAATTCATTATGTGATGTGACTGAATCACATATAATTATCATTATGCACCAGATTATGTACTAGATTATGTTGACAAGAAAGGTTTAGCCGAAAGGAAAGTTCACGGACCTATTACTTTCATTTGCGTAAATAGTTTACTTTAGAGGTGGTAAAATGAGTGAGTTGTGTCAGTTGGGTAACATGTCAAAAGGGGGTTGCGTCAAAATAGGTAGCATGTAAATAGATTTCACTTTGAATGTTCCAAGCCTATGATTACTATTTTTTCAATAACTTCACAGTTAATGAAGCATAGTTGAGCTTCTCAAAAGAACATTTCAGGTTAGAATACTATTTTGTTCACTTTGTCAATTTTTTTAACGTCAAAAGATAAATATATAAATAAAAGGTGAATAGAATCCAGAAGAGTACAAATACAATACAAGAAATAAGTAAAAAACCTAGACAAGCATCTTCCTGAGGCTTTTACAATGAAGGCTACAAAAATGATGAAAAACTCTTGCCTGTACAGGACAAGAGAAAAATCCCCGTTCACAGAGGCCGAGCCACCGGTTTTCACTCCGAAGCGTTTTTGAAGCAACCCCAAACAAGCCTCGGGGAACACAAGAGGATATAAAAACAAACGTCATCCTAAACCATTACCCGAGAGAAGCATAGGGGATTTAAGTCAGTCAATCCAATTGCAGATCACGTGACCCCTATGATGAAGCCAAGAATACGAGGAAATGCAAATGTTGTCGAAAATGTCACTTTTCCTCATTCGGTGTAAACGAAAAGTAACACTGTTGCGATACCTCCAAAGCCACAAAAGAGAAGAAGAAAAAATAACAACTGATAAACGCCAAGACTTCTCTTTAACCACCCGCCACAAAGAAAACCAACCTTTTCAATGCTCATACTAAGTAAAAGGAGGAAAAGAAATATCACACCATTTACGAACAAGCATCCAAATGTCTTTAGCAATATTACACTCAAAGAAAATACGATTTAAAGTTTCCACGTTACCATTGCAAGAGGGACAAGAGATCGCTTGAATATCAATACCGCGGGAAGAAAGATTCAACTTACGAGGTAAGAGATCCAATATCAATCTCCAAATAAAAATATTGACCTTTCAAGGATTGTTTTTGTCCTAAACTGTCGATGGAGCCAAAAAATGGAGAATCTTCGAATAAATAATGCATCGAGCGTCCTTTATAGAAAAAAGTTTCATCAGTGCCCAACAAAGACACACAAGTATCTTTAACTTCGTTAATTTCTTCATAACTAATTACAAAAAGCTTGTCTAGTAAGTCAGCAGAATTTCGAGCTCCAAGGATACGCCTCGACCAATTCCAACACTATTGGCCATGATCAATGCGGTAAATAATAAGACAATCTTTCTCACGCTCTAATCGGTATAGCCTACTATATCTAATATAAAAAGGAGAATCTCCTACCCAAGTATCTTTTCTAGAAACGGATACGCGTGCCACAACCCGCTTGGAAAAAAGGAACTACTAGGAATAATGTTATTCGAGTGTAGAAAATAAGAGGAACCAATAATTCTAGCCCACATACTGTCATAGATACAACCATTGCTATCAAATCCACCTTCTTAACCATGTAAAGCTTTGATAACTTTAACCCAAAGCGTGTTCTTGTGCGATAACAACCTCCAACGCCACTTTTGGAGAATGGCGAGGTTAAAAGATTTAAGACTATAGATGTTTAAACCGTCGTTATCATAAGAAGAAAGGACATTTTTCCATTTAATCCAAGCTAGTTTTTAAGCTTCGTGAGAACCTCCCCAAAAAAACAATGCTTTGGATCTTTCTAAGGAATTTAGAACAGATTCAGGGACCTTGAAGATCGAGAAGTAATATATACCAAGGCTACCAAGAACAACTTTTATTAAGGTGTGACGGCCTCCTAAGAAAGGAGTTTGCCTTCCACGAAGATAACTTTCATTGAAACCTGTCCAATAAAACCTGCCAACTCGATATCAAACTCATATTGGAACCAATGAGTAACCCAAGATAAGTAAAAGTAAAGGATACTGAAGCGCATCTAGAATTACTGGCCATGGAAGAGACATCGACATCCGATACCCTAATGCCATAAACATTAGATTTCTAAATGTTAATTTTTAATCCCGAAGCAAAGTAGAAGACCTGTAAAACACGAATGATATTGTCTGAATCATTAGCATTCCATTCGGTAGTGATAATCACGTCATCAAAATAAAATAGATGAGATATAGTTAACTCATAAGAACAGAATTTGACGCCTCTTATAAGACTGAGCTAACCGTGGTAGAGAGAGCGTTATGCAACCCCCTCCATAACAATAATGAAAATAAAAGGTGAGAGAGGATCTCCTTGTATGAGGCCACGTTTGATAGAAATTCCAAGGTAGGCCTACCATTGATGAGAACTGAAGCCCGAGATGAGGATAAACAAGCTCTAATCCAAGAACACCATTTAGAGCCAAAGCCAAGATTAAGAAGAACAAAATCTAAATATTTCCAGCTCACCAAGTCAAAAGCTTTCTCAAAATCAACCATGAAAATTAACAACTTTTTCTTCTTTTTTTGAACCATTTAACAATCTCTCTAAGAATAAGAGGACTGTTAAGAATTTGACGACCAACTATGAAGGCCGATTGCTCGTGACTAACAATCTTATCAATCACCTTGGCTAGCCTATTAGCTATGATTTTGTAATGAAGCCTCTGAGAGAAATGGGACGAAAATCTTTGATGAAAATAGGATTGTTAACCTTTGGAATGAGAATGAAGAAAGAAGAATTAGATCCATGAGGCAACAAACAAGTATCAAGAAAAATATTGACATACTCAAAAATGTCAACTTTAATATCATCCTAATATTTCTTCACAAAAGCGAAAGAGAACCAATCATAGCTGAAGCCTTGGAACTACCACAATCCTAAACCGCATTCTTAAATTCATCTAAAGAAACAGGAGTCTCCAAGCTATCACAGTTAGAGCACATAATCCAAAAGAGTTTGCAAATGGAGGGAAATCCACATTCGAAACATGGTTTTTAAACTTTGCTTTAAAAAATTTGAGAAACTCTTCCTTAATTTAAGAAGGATCCAAAATCTAAACTCCTTCTTTCATGATACAGTGAATCATTTAAGCTCTCCTTTTTTGCTTTATCATCATGTGAAAAAAATTTAGAGTTCTCGTCACCTTCGATATTGATGAGGTGTAATTTTATATACTTTTTCAGGGTCATTTAACCTCTATAATCATGCAAAAATGCTTAATATATGTGCTTAATCGTTTCTTTTTGCATTTTTAGCACTTGGAAGACATTTGGAGGAAATATACGTGACTTGGGCTCTATTTTTGAAGAAACGGGACAAGAGTACAACTTTACACAAAAGAAGGCTTGAAGAATTACTCATAGAAGGTGGAGACGACGTCAGGAATACTTGTGACGCCGTCTGGATTATCAAGCGACCGTGTCAGAGAATTTGTAACGGCATCTGGATTTATTGCGACACAGTCGCGGATTCGTTTCTTATAAATACAAACTCGATTTTAGGGTTTTACATAGCATATTAAGAAAACTGATTCGTACCGAAAGACTAGTCGAGTAATATAATATAGTAATCACGTTGGATAAAATTACTTTACGAAAAGTAATAGTTTATCCTCCAGATGTCGTGTCCCAACGAGAGACGAATTTGAAATCCACATTAATGTTTAAAAGTATAAAGCTTGATTGCCTTTTAATTTTGATTTTTGGTTTTTAATTAAACTAAAGAAATCAATAAACTAGATTATACTAAATACTAAGCAAGCTAATAAGATGAATAATATATAAAGAAAAATATGCTTGTCAAGTAAAAGTGAATAGATTCTTAAGTGTGAAGTTTTAGATCTTAATGATGAACTAATTCCCGTCTAATAAATCGTTCCTCAAAACGTTGGCTTAATATTGAAAACAACTTTTTATCGAGAAATTAATTACTAAATTAATGCCTACTTAATCTTACGGCTTTTGCCCGCTCGACTAAATAAAACATTAATCTAAATAATTTTTACAAATTATTAATCACTAATCACTTATTAAATTTCACACTTAATTCACTATTTACCATCTTACTTAACAATCATATAACAAAACTACTCGCTAATAATCATAACTACGCTACGATCAACAAATAAAGCAAGAATAATAACGACTAAGCTAAACATGGCAATAAGCATAATCATAGATAAATAAAGAGATAGGGAAAAGGTGAAACCCAGAATTAGCTCGATATGACGCGGAGACAATAATGATATGAACACATACTCCTTAGTGCGAAATAAAACCAAAGTA
Source organism: Tanacetum coccineum (assembly GCA_026074375.1). NCBI lineage: Eukaryota > Viridiplantae > Streptophyta > Magnoliopsida > Asterales > Asteraceae > Tanacetum > Tanacetum coccineum. The sequence goes on along the minus strand of BQNB010162307.1, from coordinate 10,093 downwards.
ATCCAAAACCCGATCCATAACGCCATTCATAAGCTAATCAATTAACCCCATTTCAATTCATAATCAAATCTTTACTCATTACTCCTATATTACTCCTATCCTACTCTATGAGAAATTAAAAGAAACAAAAAAAATGAAAGTTAAGAAAGAGATATCAAAGATATGTGAATAATGCAATATCTGCTCATCCCTTAAATCCCTATCTACGCGTCTCATCTACGATATAAGAAAACAAATGAATAAAATAAGATATTCCAAAACTGCTCTCCTTCTATCCTATTCTAGCTACGTTAAAAAATAAAACAATGAAAAGTTCTCCCTGGTAACACACGAATCCAATCCCACAGATTCAAAACAAAACTCATATAACCCATCGAACCATCAAATAACAAACCCGAAACGAACTTCGATAAATTGAACGAATATCAACACAAACCTAGGAAAATCTATTCTAACAATTCGAAAGATCAACATAAAAATTAAAAATCCTAAAAATAAATTAATTCCTAATGATTGAAAATGAGGGGAGCGTGTTCAATATATAGCCAGGTGAGGGGGTGAAAGTGTAAATTTGTCCCAGTCATTTGATAATTATTCAGCCAATCATATGCCACGATACGTGCTCCCTCGGATTCAGAACTGCTGCAAGGTATGATCCATCGTTCCCTTGCTTCCATGTGTCCTTATTGACTGCGTACCTCATACGCATTAAATTTTAATCGTCAGATTCCATTTGCGATTCATTTGAGAGTTATACAATTGCCCTGCCACGTGGCGTGATTCCATTTGTCCCTTCCAATGATAGTGCTTGGTTACGTGACCAAGTTTGAATTAATTTAGATCACATGCCCATGACGTCACCCTTATCTAAATAAATCAGTTTCTTGCAAATGTCTTGATATTGGGCTAATTTATTAAATTGGGCTTAGAGATAATATGGGTTGGCCCTATAAGATCCGAGGGCACCATTGGACTCGTAATTTCGTGCTCTTTCCATTGGCATGCTCGGGGAATTTTCACGACTTCATCTTGATCTCGAATATTAAGCACTCTTGATCGAAACGAACCCGAAAATACCCGTTTTTGCTTTGTTTTCAATCCATAGTACCTGCAAGACATAAAAATACCAAACAAACATATTTGCAAGATAATTATCCATATTTTAGCATTTTTAGTCCGATTAATAGTGTTTTACGGGGTTATAGAGATGTGTGTTTTAGCACACATCAAATTCGCTCACACTAAGTCATTGCTGGTCCCACAAGCAATGTTCATAAAACATGCCCGAAAATAATAATTTAATCCCCCTTTAACTTATGACCCCTCACAATCAAACAAGAACCGAAAAGGTCCATTAAAAGGTTCAAAAATTATTTATTTCAAAACGCCCCCGTTTTGACCACTTATTAAAATAAAAGAAAAAGATTAAGATAAATTTATTTAACAGGCTTTAAAACCTGGAGTTCGTCATCCTCGACTTTTCATAATCCCCAAACAAAGCTTAAAATGAAATCATAATTAAATATAAGATTAGATGCTAACGCTACTCATAAATGCTAATTGTGTACGCATAGCTACTTTTTGCTCCCTTTTCCTAAATCCTATAAGGGGTTTATTATTATTATTAGTGACAAATAAATTATGGCCTTATTTTTATAAAGTAAACCCGGTTTAGACCATAATTAGTTTGAAATCCTTTTCTAAAGAGACGATATGGTGAAAATAAGGTCCACATTAAGGTTCTAATTTCGCATGATTTAGGGGTTATCCTTTTTATTTCATCCGAAACAACTCAACTACGAGTCCAAAGATGCAGGCTTTATTTAGATAACCCTAGAGTCGAAATTTGGCTTTATTATTATTATTATTGCAACATTATTATCCCTCGGTCCTTTAAACAACTGCCACATCGGTATGCGAGCCGACCATGGTCTAGGAGTCTTATTTCGACCAGGAGATCCTCGACCTTTTTGAAAACTGCCACATCGGTATGCGAGCCGACCATGGTCCAGTAAACTTTTATCAGTCTCGGATTTATTATTCTTACTATGGGCCTTCTTTTGAAAACTTCCACATCGGTATGCGAGCCGACCATGGTCTAGTAATATTTTATCAGCCCACAGTTCTTATTATTATTATTATTATTATTACCTCCACCCTTTAAACGACTGCCACATCAGTATGCGAGCCAACCAGGGTCCAGTAGTCTTATTTCGGCTTTGGTTTAGCACATTATTTTTATTATTATTATAGCCAAATTTCAAGTCATGTGGTCTTTTAACTACCGAGACATCGGGCGTCCTAACTGACAAGACGTAGTAGCCTATTTCCCCACAACACTGACAGAACCTCGATGTGTAACTTACTTTCACCAGAAGGAATCTCTACGAAGGGATATAAATTAAGAATCACAAAAACCAAAGTAACTTTATTTATTTAACAATTATCTAATGTTTATTAAGCTGGTGGGAGCAAAAAGCCACAATTAACCGCTATAAGCTCTAAAGAGATCCAACTACTCTACGCTTAACATCTAAATTATATTTAACTTCATTTTTCGTTCTTTGCAAAATTTTAAAGTTTAGCAAATGCTTAGTCTCGAAAGCTAAGGGGAAATCTAGAGTGAAAAACTCGGTCAAGTCAAAATATCCCTAGTTCTACGAGCCTACTTATTTCTATATTTTTATATTTTCATCTTTTTTTTTATTTTTATTTTTTTTAGAGCAAACTAAAATAAAAACTAAGATCAAAACGGGGTTGAAAGGGACACAGACAGGCACAGGTATGATCATTTTGATAGAAATCATCCCCACACTTAGAATGGAACATTGGCCTCAATGTTCAAAAATGTCGGGTTCCACCCCCACACTTAAGGACGAAAAAGGCAAATGCTAGTAATTCCAAGTGTGAAAGGGGAAACACAATATATATACATGATCAAGATTGAGGATTCCAAAATAAGCAGAAGATCGAAGACCGGGCGATTGGAGGATTAAAAACAAGCACGGGTCTTCATGATCTTAAGTAATCCTACAAAAATGGTACCACACACCAAATAAAGTAGCACGCCCCCACACTTGGGCTATAAAGCCACACACTCTTATTATTAAGAAAATAGAAAGAATAAAAGACACGGGTTGCCTCTCGAGAAGCGCTTGTTTATTAACGAGTCACTAGCTTGACTTTCCCTTGAATTTAGTTATCCTTGGGGGACAAATGGAGATCCGAGACATCCATAGCAGGGATGTCCTCTCCATAGTAGTGTTTGATCCGGTGTCCGTTTACCTTGAAGTTAAGACCGCCAGGTTGGGAAAACTTGACGGTGCCATATGGAAATACTTCAGCAACCGTAAACGGGCCGCACCAGCGAGATTTTAATTTGCCCGAGAAAATCTTCAATCTAGAATTAAAAAGAAGAACACGATCACCGATATGGAACTCTTGGTTTTTGAACTTAGCATCGTGTATCTTCTTTGTCTTTTCCTTGTAGATCAAAGAATTCTCGTAAGCTTGATCCCGAAGTTTATTTAATTCATTCATTTGAACTTTTCGGTGATCACCCGCAGTTTTTAAATCAAAATTAGCCCATTTCAAGGCCTAGTAGGCTTTGTGCTTGAGCTCGATGGGCAAATGACAGGCTTTTCCGTATACGAGCTTATAAGGAGTACAACCGATAGGTGTTTTGAATGCGGTACGAAAAGCCCACAAGGCGTCATCTAATTTATCAGCCCATTTTGCTCGATGCTCGCCTACTGTCCTTTTTAATATTCTTTTTAAACCACGATTGGACACCTCCACCTGGCCACTTGTTTGAAGGTTATACGAGGTCGAAGCTTATGTGTAGCGCCATATTTATTAAGAAAATTAGAAAATTGGTCGTTACAGAAATGCGTACCTCGATCACTTATAATGGCCCGTGGGGTTCCAAATCTAGAAAATAATTGTTTTAAGAACTTAACAACAACTCAGGCATCGTTAGTGGGGAGCACTTTTGCTTCAACCCATTTAGACACATAGTTGACAGCCACGAGTATATATCGGTTCCTTTGAGAAGACGAGAACGGGCCCATAAAGTCGATGCCCCAGACGTCAAAGATCTAACAAATCTGAACAGGATTTTGGGGCATTTCGTCCTTTTGTGAGATTTTCCCCTGACGTTGACATGAGTCACAGTGTGTGACAAAGTCATGGGCATCGCGATATATGGTGGGCCAGAAAAAACCAGAGTTAAAAACTTTCTTGGCGGTGTAGTTCGGGCCATGATGTCCCCCGGTGGGACCATTGTGGCAAGCTTGGAGAATATCCATAACTTCCTGCTCGTCCACACACCGCCGAATAATCTGATCAGCACAAATCCTAAAGAGATAGGGGTCATCCCAGAAATAATGTCGAACATCCTTAAAGAATTTCTTTTTCTGCTGGGATGACATCCCTTTAATTAGCACATTACCCACGAGGTAGTTTGCAATGTCGGCAAACCACGAGGGTTCATTATCGGGATTAAGAGATATCATATTCAGGGTCTCGTGTGGAAAATTTTCATTTATTTCCATTCCAACACGATCCCCTTGATGAGGGTTTTCTAATCTGCTCAAATGATCGATCGCGAGATTCTCTGCTCCTTTTTTATCACGGATTTCAATATTGAATTCCTGGAGCAGGAGAACCCATCGGAGCAATCTCGGCTTAGCGTCTTGTTTAGCAAATAGATACTTTAAAGCAGAGTGATTTGTATACACTATGGTCTTAGATAAGACAAGGTAAGACCAGAATTTCTCAAACGCGTACACCACGACTAATAACTCTTTTTCTGTGGTGGTGTAATGCGTCTGAGCATCAGATAAGGTCTTACTCGCATAGTGTATATGCCTAAAATATTTGTCTTTTCTTTTTCCTAAAACTGCTCCTACGACAAAGTCACTAGCATCACACATAAGCTTAAACGGTAAGTTCCAGTCCGGGGACACAAGGATAGGATCTTCGATTAACTTTTTTTTAAGAATCTTAAAAGAAGCAAGACACTTGTCCGAGAAGAAGAAAGGAGTGTCTTTTTCCAAGAGGTGAGTCATTAGTCAGGCTATTTTGGAGAAATCTTGAATAAATCTCCTATAAAAGCCGGCGTGACCCAAGAAGCTCCTAATCCCTTTAACCGTGGTCGGAGAAGGAAGTTTAGCAATCACATCTACTTTAGCTCTATCAACTTCAATACAACTTTTAGAGATCTTATGGCCAAGGAAAATGCCCTCTTTGACCATGAAATGGCACTTCTCCCAATTTAGAACTAGGTTGGTGTCTTCGCACCATTTTAGCATCATATCTAAATGGGAGAGGCAAGATGAGAATAAATCCCCAAAGACCAAAAAGTCATCCATGAAAACTTCCATGGTTTTCTCAATCATATCGTGGAAAATAGCCACCATACACCTTTGGAATGTCCCAAGAGCATTGCAAAGACCAAAAGGCATTCGTCGGTAAGCAAATGTTCCATAAGGACAGGTGAAGGTGGTTTTCTCCTAGTCTTGGGGATCAATGGAAATTTGAAAGTATCTAGAAAATCCTTCTAAGAAGCAATAAAATTCATTTCCTGCTAATCGCTCTAATATCTGGTCTATTAAAGGGAAAGGAAAGTGGTCTTTACATGTGGCATCGTTTAACTTTTGGTGGTCAATACAAACGCGCCAACCCGTAACCAATCTTGTAGGAATAAGATCATTATTTTCATTAGTTATTACTGTCATACCCCCCCCCCCTTTGGGTACAACGTGAATAGGGCTCACCAAGGGGACTATCAGGATTTGGGTAAAATTAATTCCTGCATCAAAGAAGTTTGTTAACTTCTGCTATAATACTTCATGTATTTTAGGATGTACCCGTCTCTGGAGCTGGATCAAACAGGCTTATATTCATTATATTAATATCTTATGGGTGCAAAAATTAGGATCAATGCCCCCGAATATTTTCAAAGTTATTACCCGTTTATGTGACTTTAAAACCTTTAGAAGCTATTCTTTTTCCTCCCTCTTCAAGTCTTTAGCAATTATGACGGGTAACTTAGAAGTTCTCTCTAAAAATGCAATACTCAAGGTGGGGAGGTAAGTCCTTGAGCTCAAGATCAGAAGGATCATCAATAGAAGATTTAATCTTTTTAGTTTCATTAATCACACACACATTAAGAGGAGGAGGGAGATCATTCAAGATGTCATTATTTAATAATGTCTCAATAAGATGGATATCTCCCTCTATATCAAATGCTCCATCATCGATATCCGGTGATATCGAATCATCGGAAGCAAGAAAAGTGTCGATCTCCTCCAAGATAAAATCACTATCCCCGAAGGGAGTAAGAGAAGGGGAGAGAGATGCGACCACTGGGTCAGAAGAAGGAGTGGGACTGTCACTCATTGGATTAATTGACTTTTGAACATTTAGCACCTCATGGAAATGATCCTCGCATGTAATATCAAGAATGTCAATCTTATGGATTGATTCATCACCATGTTTCTAAGGATATTTTGAGGTGCTTTCAACATTAAAGACCAATTTCTCATCACCGACTCAAAGAGTTAACTCTTCGCAGTGTACGTCGACTAGAGCATGTGTCGTCCTCAGGAAAGGTCTCCCTAAGATAAGAGGTACCCGAGGATCGACATTATAGTCGACTACAACAAAGTCAGCGGGGAACGTAAACTTTCCCACTTGAACAAAAATATCCTCGGCTATACCCGCTAGATAAGCAACAGTCCGGGTATCTAATTCGAGGGTCATTCGAGTGGGAGAAAGCTCAGGAATGGATAGTGTCTTCCACACATAAAGGGGCATCAAGTTTATGCTAGCACCTAGATCGGCTAGGGCCATGCATGACTCGAGCCCATAGAAATCACATGGAATGAGAAACCTCCCAGTGTCTCCAAGCTTTTCAGGTAACTTTTTGAGGAGCACATCTGACCAGTTCTCATTCAAGGGAGTATTTGCCATTTCAAGAAGTTTCTCCTTGTTGGTAAGGAGATCTTTAACCATTTTAGCGAACTTAGGCATGTGAGCCAAAGCTTCAGACAAACTGATATTGAAGTATATTTTCTTAAACATTTGTAAGAAACTATGAATTTGTATATCAGCTTTATCCTGAAGTTTCTCCTTATTCAACCTCGAAGGATACGGTATCGGAGGTTGATGCGGATTTGGCTCAAGAATCACAAGAGAAGAAATAGGAGCAGGAGGAAGCTCAGAAGAAGTAGAAGCGGGAGACGGCTGGAGTATCGGAGGTGGGACTCTTGTGGTACTCTCGGTGAGTACCTGGTCTGTTGTCGTCTCCGATTCTCGTTCCACCTCCTTAGAAGAAGAAAGAGGAAGAGGAGGAACGGAGGGTCCGGCTAAAGTAACACCACTCCGTGTGGTGATAGCTTTAAGATCTTCCCATGGATTGGGAATGGTGTTGCTTGGCAACACTTCCTGAGGTCTTTGAAGAATAATCTTTTTCAAATTACCCATTTCGTTTTGCATCGATTGGTTTGATATCAACAACAGTCTCGTAATTTCTTCAGAAGAAGACTGATTTGGAACTTGGTTTTGATCATAATTTTGACCAGGGTTTTGATTATATCCTTGATTTTGATTGTAATTATTACCCTGGTTAAAATTCTGATTTCTGTTTTGATTGAACCCTTGGTTTTGATTGTTTCTATTTTGGTTCTGGTTCATGTTTTGATTATTTTAATAATTCTTATTATTACCCTGATTTTGATTATTAGGTTGGTTGAAACTGGGTGGTCCTAGGAAATTATTAGAACGATAGCTAAGCAGATTTCGATTAACTTGGGGATGGTAAGTATTACCACCCTGGTTATAGGTTCCCGAAGTAGCGTATACGTCCTGAGTGTAGCCACTGACGGCTTGACACTCATAGTAAGCATGAGGACCACCACACGTCTCACAGCTCAGAGATACAAAATTAACTTGTTGATTTATCCGGTACATTTGTAGCATATCTTTTCTCATCTCTGCCATCTGTTGTGTGAGAGCTGCAATCTCTGAGGAGGAAGAAGTGATAGAGCTAGATGACTTACCCCTCTAAGTTGAGGTGTCCCGGTCATTGTGGTGGGCAGTCATATTTTCAATAAGGTCATAACACTCCTTGGGTCTCCTTTTCATGAAAGTCCCCCCAACTGCAGCATTGATCGTATCACGGTGCCTGATACGCGTAAAATATATAATATATATAATACTAGGTAAAATTACCAATTTACCCTTGAGGACAAAGGTGAAAAGGAAACTCTTCAAAATATATATAATATAATATAATATGTATCTTAACCGAGAAGTATGATTCCCCGGGTCGTTTCCCCAACGACTTGTGAAATTGAGACCACTTTTGATGCTTGGACAATGATTTGAATGTGATACAAAGTTTGATTTGTTTTTCTACTTCTACAAATTAAAATAAACAAATGATAACAATTAAGAATGAAAACAAACAACGGGAATTTAAATTTTAACTAAAAACGCAAAACGGGAACCTTAAACGGAAGCTACAAACCCTAAATTTATAAAATTAAACCTAAATTGAGTTTTTCTTTCTAAATGGACTCTATTTGACTAAAAAGTAAGTTTAAAGAAAACTAGAACAAAAACGGAGTTAAAAAGAGCGTTAAAACACGAAAAGCGAGAATGAGAACGAATCCCGTTCTTTAGAAAAAGAAATTTTGCAATTTAAACCCTACGAAAGCAAAACTAATTTTCCTATGAACTTTAAGATAAAAGAAAATTTTCTAAAAAAGATTTATATTTTTTTGATTATTTTTCTATTTTTTATAATTTTTTTAAAGTTTTTAATGAAAATAAAAGATTAAAAATACTAAATGAACTCTAAAAATTCTAGAAAAATGACAGAAAATAGCTTAAACTATTTAAATCCTAAGAAAAAAAGCCCAAAGTCACAACTTATCAAATAAGCCACGAAATAAGCTGTAACAGCTTATAATGCTTATTTGGCAAAATGAATATAAAGAGTTTATGGTGCAAGTAATGGTTGGATGAGCTATTGTAGCATATTGGTTAACACGTATGGTTTGTTAGGGTGAGGTCGCGGGTTCGAGGTTGGCTTACAATCTTTTTACTTTTTTTTTCAAATCTAAAAGCTAAAACTTAAAGAGGATAACTTTTTGATCAATTTTAATTAAAACAATATAAGCTAAAAGTGAGAAATAAGCTTTCAAAAGCTGTTTGAATAAGCTGACCACAGAAAGTGGTACTTTGAGAGCTTAAAAGCTTTGTTTTTACTAAATCACTTGCACACACTTCAATTTAAGCTCAAATGCAAAACCAAAAACTGTTCCTAGAAGCTAATGATGT
>BQNB010162306.1:0-14577 GCA_026074375.1 Tanacetum coccineum | reverse complement strand
ACCCAAAATATATGTGTTTAAAAAATTACAGAAAAATAAATACATAGGAAAACCTTATAAACCCTAGATCAAGAGCCACGAGGCTCTGATACCAATTGTAGAATCCAAGATCTGGACTCAACTAGGGTATGATAACAATGATTGTAACACGCAGCGGAATATAAAGAACACAATCATGTTACTAATAAGGTTTTCTTTATTAAACATTAATAAAGAAACTAACTACTAACTACTACACACGCTTTCTATGCGTTTCTAGACTCTCATTGGAGAAGTCTACTTATGATGGATACCTGTAACCTAGACGCCTACCCTCTTTATATAATAGATGGAGGTTACAAGAAACCCTAGCTTACTAACAAAGCTACCTAACTATTACATAATGGGTCCTTATTATTTCAAAAGAAAACATAATACAATTAGGAAACTAATTAATTGACATTAATTATCACATTAATGTTTGACTAATCACATTAATGTTTGACTAATCTATATCTTCAACATTAATGTTGATTTCAATCAACATTAATCTTGATCTTGTTTCCTTCTTTAGCATATCTTGTTTCCTTTTGTTTCTTCTTTCTTCATTTGTGTTTTGTCTTATCAACTCAAATATAATTCCCAACAAAATTTTTATTCAACCTCACACTTTTATAAATGTTGTAAACATTTTTATAAACATTACAAAACATTTTATACAATTAAAAGAAATATTTTATTAAAAATAAATATTTTGAAATTCAAATTTTCGGACTTAAAACGGCTAGAAAGTTCCAGAAAATTCTCCCTACACAAAAGGACAAACTAAAGAGCGCTCAGTCTAGGGCGGCCCCCTTAAATACACGGGCGACCCTCTTAAAATTAAGGGGACCGTCCACCTATTTAAGGAGACCGCCCATAGGTAGACGCTCCTCCAGATTGTCTTATAAATACTAGACTTTTCCCCACTATTTTCTCATTTTTTGCACTCATTCTTTCTGATCAAAAACAGCCCACACATCTCATTAGAATCCTTTGATCATTTAATCATAAATCTTTGTTTCTAAGTGATCCAAGATCAATTCATCAAGTACAAGAGAAGAATACTTCCATCATCAAGTGAAGAAGTATTACACCTCAAGTATGTATTGCAATCATGTTGCATTTATATCATAACTTGTAAATTAATTATAAATCTTATAAAGTTGTGTAGTCGATAGATCTTGGTGATTGTTGTAAGTATAGTTGAATCTTAGTGATTCATCCTAGTTGTGATAGTTAGGTGTGAAAGTAAAAGTAAAGTAGTGAAGTAGTGTGGTGAAGAATACTAAGGCGTGAAGAAGTTGTGTAGTTGTGAAGTTATGTTGTGAAGTCGTGAAAGTAGTGAAGAAGTTGTGAAGTTGTGGTAGATTGGTTCTAGCTAAGATTAGAACTCGCCATCTAGCTTAGTGTCGGAAATCAAGATAAGCGAAAGTTGTGTAAGGGTTTCTCCGCCATAAGGGAGTTTGTTGACATAGTGAAGAAAACTCTCGAGTTGGGTGCTCGAGGAGTGGAGTAGGGCGAAGAGGTGCTTCATAACCGAACCACTATAAATCCTTGTGTTGTGGTTTGATCTTTCTAACTCTTATCTCTTATTTCTTTATTTGTTCTTACTTATTTATATCATTCATATTGTGCAAGTATTGAATTCACAAAAAGTCGAATCTAAGTTTTATAAACAAACATAAACATTAAATTAAAAAGCGGTAAACTATTCAACCCCCTTCTAGTTTTTCACAAAATAGTTTCTAAGGCTTTTATTTCCCCTACACTTATTACGAACATTGTCCCTAATGTTCTACAAAGTACCCGTAAACAAATAAAAGGAAAAAAAGAGAGCGAAAGAAACTAGTACTCCCCTGGTTTTGCTCAATGATGGAGAAGAAACAAATGATCCTGGCTAAATCGTCATCCAAGAATAGTCCACATGAAACTCCTAAGAACTCTCGGGCTTCTCCTTATCAAATATAACCTACAAATCAAAGACAAGAACAACTAAACCAAGCGTAAAATCCACGGTGAATGATATACAACCTCATTAACTACGTTTAGACACTATGAAAGCAATATAGATAGGATGAATGTACTAATGCAATAGTGGTTTTTTGCAAAATTTAGAAAAATTACAAATTCTGGAATTTATACAAGAGTTATTTTTCTAAAATTCAAGAAAATACGAAATTTACAGTATCTGGCGATGCATTCAGGAAAAATCCTGACGCCGTGTCCAAACACTGTAAAGAAAATTCTCTTTGTTTTCTAGAAAAAATTCTACACAAGTATCCTATTAGTTATTTCCTATAAATTTTACTGCATAAACCACAAAATTGATTAGTACAATCATATGATTCAAACAAACACACAAAAAACACACAAGACACACCTAAAATGCAAGAAAATAAAAAATTAGATTGCCTCCCAATAAGCGCTTGTTTTTGTTCGAGCCATGAGCCTGACTCTACGCTTATTTGACGCATAAAAGGTGGGTCTCCCCTACACTTAAGGTCAAGTGCGGGTGATAGTAGGGATACACACCATTTCAATGGAAGTATTCCATGTGGGGTGAAGGAGGTGTATGAATGCTCAATGGTTATACTACCTTCATCTTAAAACTACCCAAACTATGTGGTTTGATGGGTGGTTCGGGGCCCCTTTTGTCTCCTAGATTTGCACCTAAGGGTGGAAATTGGGTAAAAGTTGAGGCTCTGGTTCATCAACACTAGGAAATTCCCTAGAAATAAGAAAGAGGTCATGAATACAAGTATTCAAGCCTAAATTCTCTAGTTTCGTATGGTCCAAAGGTTCTACCTCTATCGGGATTCCTATAGTCTCATCTACTTCTTTCGGGTGAGTCACGAGCGGTGTATATACCTCAAATGATAGGAGGACTTGTAGGGTACTTTATGGGCTTATATTATCCACCTTATCCTCCATCATATCCAAATCACCTATCGGCTCATCATATGCTAACCATGACATGCACTTAGGCATCTTAACCATAACTATCTCACATTCTAAATCCTCATCCATTGTTCCACTCCCTCGAAGATCTCCTACCACGAACCATCAATCCTCCACCTCTTCTACCTATGTTTGACACCATCGAACAATTGGCTAGTCAACCGCCACCGATTCTCGATGTCATCGAACCTACTCTACTACCTTTACCACCACAACTTCTGCCACACTCTCAACCAATGTGGTCAAACAACAGTTTACCTCCGCTCACTCATGAGATGTTTTGTGAACATTGTCAAATGACTCAAGTGTTCATTAATGACCTCCGCGATGAAATAAGGTTCATCCTCAATCACATCCTCGAGCGCCTTACCACTCTTACCCACCAAAACTTTCTGTAGAATGTTTGGTGATGCCTATTAGAATAAAATAGTATTATGTTTAGTTTTTAGTTTTAGTTTAATAAGAACATTTCCTTGTTCTTAGTTTTACATATTTTATAAGTGACAAGAAAGTTACTAAAATAGCTGTGTATATTTTTATTACAAGGATTAAATGTTCTATACTTGTCTTGGTTATGTTGTACTTATGCATCTTGTTTTATATCCTTGATTATGTATATGCTAACCATCTTCAAAATTCAAATTTTTTGACTTTCTTTACAATACCCGGTACCCTTCAAATACGAAAGACGGTACGCTTTTGAAAAGGTCCCGTCAAAACCGGGCAAACAGTAGCCTGTTTTCCATCTTTATTTTAACATACTTGTTTGTAGGTACTCTCAAAGCAAGGGGGAGATCATACATGTGCTATTTAATTACTAACATTCTATTTTGTAGCAACAAAATCCATTCGGATTATTTGACACCCTAAATTAGGGGGAGCTTCCGTCAAGGGGAGCATTGCATTCGATTCTTTTCGGATTAATCTTCATACATAGTGCTTGTATTGCATAAAATTTATTGCATTTTGCTTCATCACATTACATTTCTTGTTAGTTTTGCTTCGACACTCTTTTTGTTTTAACAAAAAAGGGAGAAGGAAGTAAAATACTCCAATTTAAAACTTATACATTTTACTCTTTACTTCAAATAATTTTGTGTTTTATCATCAAAAAAAGGGGGAGACTGTTAATACAGATAAGCCGTAAAAACGTTTATTTCTATTTTACGATCCTATTATGTTTTGTCGATAACAAACATAAAATAATTAGAATTAGAAATTAAAATTATGTAAGTTTTATACAAATAGTCTTTCTAACATTTTATATATCACACAACAAAAGTACATATTATTCAAAGTTACTTAGACTTGTATTTTTAAGTTATGTAAATTTTATTTACATTTTTACATCATGCATGACATCAACATGATCTCTCCATATCTTACAAGATTACACAAAATCTTAGAATATTATACAAGATTTTGGGAGATTTGGGCTTCAAAATTCAGATTTACACTGTCAGTCACCTGGTACCCTGTGTTTACGTGGGAATCAGTAAACAGTGCAAGAATTTGCCTATAAATAGCAAGCCATTTTTTTATGTTTTACTCACCCATTCTTCTTACATCTCTCTCAATCTGATATATCTCTCTTATTTTCAGATCTAGCATTGTTTCATTTATCATTTGTAGGTAATTCTCTTATTAGAAGAAATTGTTGATATTGCATACGAAACGATCAAGCTCAAGTTATCTTGTTGCTAGTCTCTATCATCTTATCAAGATCACCTTGCTGAATCTTGTACTTCATTTAGTCATTGTACTTTCATCTTTCATTATTGTAAAAAGAAGTTGATTGCATTGGGTTGGTTCTACCTTTGTTAGAACCCGGTATTTAGCTTTGTACCGGAAAAAGTGTAAGCGACGTTATGAGGCTTCTCTGCCGGACAAGGAGATTGTGGACTAGTGTTTACGAACTCTCGAGTTGGGAACTCAAGGAGTGGAGTATGGTAAGGAAGGTGTTCTTGTAGCTGAACCACTATAAATGCTTGTGTCACGGTTTTATCTTCTCTAGCTCTTTCTTTACTTTATTTGTGATTGTTGTTTACTTTTTAGTTCGTAGATCCGATCAATCTCATTAACTTCACACAAACTCAATCTATATTTTGAAACTTAAATTTTAATCGATAAAACTATTCAACCCCCCTTCTAGTTTTCCACAAAACCATCAAGTGATACAGTTCCTATTCATAGATCCGCAAGGATACCTCAAGCACCTGATGAATATGGTTTCTATGTCGATGCTGAGGATCATGGGTTAAAAGATCTTAATGAACTTGCTAACTATTCATCAGCATTGTTAGATCCTGAATCTGATAAATGGCTTGAAGCTATGAATGCAGAAATGCAATCCATGAAAGATAACTAACTATGGCGCTTGGTTGATCTTCCTCCTGATGGTTGAATTGTTGGGAACAACTGGATCTTCAAAAATAAGACACCTATGGATGGCAAAGTACATACCTTTAAAGCTCGTCTTGTAGCAAAGGGTTATACTCAAACCTACTGGGTAGATTATGAGGAAACATTCTATCATGTTGTATAGAGCTATAAGGATTCTTATAGTCATAGCCACATTTTATGACTATGAGATATGGAAAATGGATGTCAAAACCGCCTTGTTGAATGAACACATTAGCAAGGACGTATATATGATGCAACCTGAGGGGTTCGTGGATCCAAAATATCCCAGATAAGTATACAAGCTACAACGATCCATTTATGGATTAAAGCAAGCATAAAAAAGCTAGAGTAAAAGGTTTGATGAGGAAACTAAAAATTATGGTTTCACTCAAAACCTTTTTGAGCCATGTGTATATCAAAAGGCTAGTGGGAGTTACATTGCATTCCTAATCTTATATGTCGATGACATATTAATCATGGGAATTTACGTTCCAATGTTACAAGAAGTTAAATCATGGCTTGGAAAGTGTTTCTCAATGAAAGATTTAGGAGAAGCGGCATATATCATTGGAATCAAAATCTATAAAGATATTTCTTCACGTACCTTTCCACTTCCGCGTCTTTTCATTCGAGTGCTCATATTTTCCTAAAAACAAAACATAAATCAATTAAGCACACATTTTTATAGAAATATAATAATTATGAGCATTTTTACAAGGGAAATTGATATTAAAAGGTATGAACTATTTGATGTTATCAGTACCGGTAGTATATTAGATTCTAGAACTTATTTTAGTGATTCACTCGAGACCGCTAGTGTGATCACATTTGTGTGATTAGGATTTACTAAGTGATAAGAGACATTACGATAAACCCCGTGTTTAGCATGTATTTGTTATAGTTATGATGATCTCATTGGTTATATAACTACCCCACACCCTTGCCATGCACTCATTTTTAGTGCAAGATACCCCTAGTACACCCCTCCGAGCGTATATTTTTTGCGGTTCTCGTGATTTTTTGGTGGATTCCGGATCATTATTGAAGAACATTCTTTACACCACACTTAAACGTTACACCCAAATCGCCTTAGCCCCTCGTATGTACTTAAACTTAGTACATTATTGTGATTACATGTGTTTAATCTTAGGTAATTGTTTTCTTAATTACATGGTTGCTAAGTCGAGTCATTTGGTAGTATATACAGTTTTGAGACGATTAGGATTCATGATAGTTTTATTTTATGGGGAAATGGGGAAGAACTCAATTTATTACCCCTATATGCGTGAATGTACTCCATGTTTATTGATCCTCTTAATTTGGGCCATTAGTTAATTCATAATTGAGTTTTGTAAAAACTCAAGTGTAAAGATGCAATTATAAATCACGAGTCATGTATCATTTATTTTATTTGTGCAGATTAATGATGACACGGTAAAAGTGTATATATAAAAAAGTCAAAAAAATAGAAAAAAACGCAAAAAGCAAAAAAAATATATGATAGATATACGGACTACCATCCTGCTTATGTTTAAGTCAAGAAAGAGTCGAGAAAACAAAAAAAAGTTTGATGTAGATTTTTATACGTTTGTTAGATGTTTTGTCGAGTCTTTGCTTAGCAACGCCTTGTTTATATATGTAATTTTGTAGATAATTAACTTGCCACCAGAAAAATATCCCTCGTTATACCTTATTGTGTATTCCATACCCTTCGCCTATCATTACAATCCATTGTAAAGACCTATTTGATAGTGAATTCTAGGTGCTTACGCCAAAGTGGTGGAAGTTTTGATCATTTACCAAACTTATGGTAATTTATATGCTATGATAGGTAGTGAGTAAAATTTCCCCGTTTCCTATCCTGTTATATATATTTGATGCGGTTGGTTGCGACACAATATTTTTACAACCCTCCTAGGCAGTGTACCTAATCATTGTGGTTTAGTATAACAAGACTCAAGGGGTTATTATCGTTCACTAGGGGAATAGTTTGGATAGGCTCGAATTGTATGTTCACTAGGGTCTAAGGGTTGAAGGAAGATTATTTTTGTATTTTTATATTTTTTAGAAAGCAAGTAAATCTCGAGTTTTAAGAGGGGGTTGATTAAACTATTATACTAAACTACTCCTAATTATGCAGAAAAGTAAATGTGATGGGGGAAAAACTCATATGGTTAAACAAACGTGTTTACCTAATCATGCACTACTCCATAGTTGTCTTCTAAGATTTTCTTGCCCGTCACCCTCGTAATGTAATGTGTAAGTATTTATTTATTCAAACACTTAACTCGGAATCCACCTAAAGGTGATCTAGATATGAAGATCTAATAACAGGTATCCTCTAACCTAGCCGCATTTCCCTAGACGTCTATTCTATGCAATTAAAAAACTATTTTTCTAAAGCCTAACGCGCACACCATTAACAAGAAGCCTTAATAAAAGATCTAACAACTAGGTTTCATGCGATCATAAGCAAACACAATTAAATTTAGTCAAATATGTTAATTGAAAGCGAAGAACATCTAATCAAACAACACATAGACATATTGAATGATTAAAAGAGTAGAAGAACTTCACTTCAATTAAACATGGAGTATGAGTGAGTACAAAAGGGTTTAGAAACCTTAAAATTCCACCACAATGGCCGCTACAAAGATACTCTACGTTTATCCACTTTAAAATATGAAAAATAGGGTTTGTATATATAGAGTTGGGGTCCTGACGTCGTCGCTTAGAAATCCTGACGTCGTCAGCCCGCGAAATCTTCTATGGGCTTCTTTAAGTCAGCTACCTTAACGTCTGATAACGCCTAAATTGTACATGTTTTAGACGGCGTTATCATATATATTTTCATCATTTCTCGTGAACTTTTGATACTTAATAGCATGAAATATGTGTAGGTTCACTTGAAGACACTTCAAGCTCAAAAGTACTCAAAATACAAGTGTTTATATCTTATGGAAGTAAAGCTAGAAGAAATAAATAATAAAAGTCTAAAGATAAACCAGAAGTACACTGCACTTCCCCTGAAGTGCACCACACTTGGCCACGAAATAAATGAAGTCAGTAAATACGTGAAGTGCACCGGTTTTTCTTATATGTGCGCCGCACACTTATCCTCAGCATTAATGAAACTTAACCGACATAGGTAGAAGTACGTCGCACTTTTATATATGTGCGTAACACTTCTGACCTCTCACAGCCTATAAACAGCGATAAATCCTAGCCATTTGAAAGGAATCCAATATCTCTCAATATCTTACACTCACAACACACACAACTTCATTAAAGAGGAGGAGAACTAGGTGAGGGTCTTAGGATCCAATGATCGAAACATCCCTTTATCTCGCCATGCTACCACCACTCTCCACCACGAATCACCACTGATCCACCACCATTTCCAGACCCCAAACACCATATTTCCAGAACCTAAATACATTATACCATAAGGGTTAGACGATTCACACCAAATCTCTAATTCCTTCACTATATTAAACCTGTTACCAAACATACCATTTGGCGACGTGTTCTTGATTTCTAGCGGGTTTGTGATAGCCTCTCGAGTTATATTAGAAAGTTTGGATGTTGGTTGTTTGTGGGAGCAATTGGTTATTGGTTTGGTAGCCCATATCTAACAATTTTTTTTTGTTTTTTTCATTATATATATATATATATATATACAGTTCCATCTGCTGAAAATAAATAACATTATACATGACTCGGGGCTTATAGTTGCAACCATACACTTGAGTTTTTAATACTCAATAAACTAGACTAACTAATGACCTGAATTGAGAAGGATCAATAAACATGGAGTATATTAAGCACGTATGGGGGTAATAATTTGACTTTCTTCCCTATTTCTCCATATAATGAAAAACTAACATGAATCCTAATTATCCCAAAACTGTATACACTAACAATAAAATAAACTCGACTTAGCAACCATGTAATCAAGTAAACAATTAACTAGGGTTTAACAAATGTGATAACAATAATGTACTAAAAATGAGTACATACAAGGAAGGCTAAGGCGATTTGGGTGTAACATTTTTTTGTAAGGTGTAAACAATGCTCTTCATTAATAATCTGGAATCCATCGGTAAATTACGAGAACCGCAAAAAGGATAGGCTCAGAGGGGTGGACTAAGGGTATCTTGCCCTAAAAACTAGTGTGAAGCAAGGGTGTGGGGGTAGTTATATGATTGAGGAGATCATCATAACTGTAGCAAACGAAGGATAAAAACAAAGGTTATCCTAATGCCTCTTATCACTTAGTAAATCATAATCACATGATGAGGTATCATTTTATACACTATTTCGGGGTCATTTAACCCCTAAATCAGGCAAATATGCCTAGATTATGTGCTTAGTCGCTTTTTTCTAGGTTTTTAGTACTTGGATGACATTTGGAGGGAATACACATGACTTGGGCTCATTTGGAGAAGAAATGGACGAGATTACGCACCTACACCAAAACCTTGAAGAAGTATTGCTTACAGAACGTGGAGACGATGTCGCAGTCATAAAGCGACACCGTCGTGATCCATCTAGTGACGGTGTTAGGACGTAGCCGACTTAATGAAGATCTAGAATCATCCACGTAGCGACGGCATCAGGATTACCATACGATGTCGTCACGACGATATCTCTATATATACTAAACCGATTTTAGGGTTTCAAGTGTGTAACTTTGTATAACTTTTGGGAGACGAACCCTAGCTCTTGTAGCAGCTTCATAGGTCGTTTTTAGGGCCTCAAAACCCTATTGAACTACCTTGAATCCATGTTTTAATTCTAGTAAGGTTATTTATCATTAATCATTCAATATGTCTATGTGTTGTGTGATTGATTTATCTCTTTGCTTTCTTTATAACATGCGAGGCTAAACCCTCCTTTGTATTTGCTTATGATTGCATGAAAGTCAGATTGTAGATCCTTTTATTGTTGCTTCTTGATTGATGATTGTGCGCGTTAGGTTCTAAAAAACCAGCTTTTGTCTGTATCGCTATAGACACGTCTAGGGAAACGCGAGTGCGTAGAAAGGATACCATCGGGTAACAATCTTCATACTACCTTGCCCCTTTATATGGTTGATCCCTCTTAAGATATTTCACATACATTTAATGTACTCTTAGGGGCCTTGTAATAGTCTTCATACTACCTTACTTATGCGTTGCCCTAACGGAATATTAAATAGATGGCGGGTTCGTGTAATCCGTTCATGACCTAGGAAATATTTACACATATCATCACAAGTATGACAAGGCAACAAGATTAGAAGAAGCAATCTGATAAGTAATGCATGATTAAGTAAATACATTTAATTATCATAAAGTTGTCACCAGTAGATTAGATATTAGTTTATTTAGTAGTTAAACAAACCAACCTCTCAAACCATAGCTTTAATTGCTTTCCTGTAAATACAAAAACACAAAAATAATCTTCTCTCAACCCTTAGAATTCTGTTAGACCGTGATCAAGCCTTCCTAACCTATTCCCCTAGAGAACGATAACAACCCTCGAGTCTTGCCTATACTACTACAACAACGGTTAGGTACTTTGCCTAGGGAGTTGTAAAACTTCTTGTAGAAGTCCCTTACGACAACCGCATCAAGTTTTTGGCGCCGCTGTGTGGGGAATAGTTAGGTTTTGATCATTGTTTAACTTAGTTCTACTCGCTTTAATCCTTTCAAGTGAGACTTTAATTCCTGTCATTAACTTTCTTGTAGTCTATTTTTTTCTTTGTGCCCTTTGTTCGTAACATTTATAAATTTGTAAATTATAAAGAATAGCTGGTATGTGCTTAATTACACATACCTTTTACCTATAAAAACGAGCCTAAATGACCAAAAACAGACATAAAATGCCAAATATATGTTTGTTTTGCTTTGTATACCGTGCAGGTGACGAATATTCACTAAAGGACAAAAACGAAGCCAAAACCGACAAAACCGAGCACGAGAATAGAAAGAGCGTGAAAAGTCAAAGTCAAAAAGTCAAAAAGTCAAAGTCAAAGTCAAAATCGAAACCAAAGACGTGTGCATCTTAAATGGGCCAACCCGTACCCAAGTTAATGGGCCGGGTCAGCCCATTAATCATCATTTATAAGCTTTAAGCTTTTAAGCCTTTATAAAAAAGCCTAAATCCATTTATTTTAAATCTGGCCCAAAACCAAAATAAGCCCAATAACAGTTAACAACCATTAGCCATAACCCTTTAAACTGTTTGCATAGTTAGTCCTTAAGGACTAACATTGCTAGTCCTTAGGGACTAACAATGTTAGCCCCTACAATGCTTAACTCTTTGCACCCTTAGTCCTTTTTCTCTAACACTCGTTACAAGTTAAACGAACAGTACCCTAAAACCATTTCCCGCCAAACCTTCCCACACTATTCATTGTCCCTATCATCCCTGCAACCAAACGAAAAACCCCTTCTTAACCTATTCTCCACAACTCAACCAAACCTATTTAACCTATTCTTCAAGGTAAAGACAACCACGTTGGCAATCCTAAGATGATTTATTGGACATGACAAATTCATGGGCTATGATTAATTTAAAGAAACACAAAATGGATTGAAGGGCTCAAATTAAGGTTTGGAGAGCACTCACACAAGAAACACACCTCAAAGGGCTTAAGCTTCTCAAAACGACTATAAAGAGTGTGTGTTTTCATACAGAGAAATAAAGTTTTTTTTAAATAGTAATTTAGAATAGCTTTTTATTGTATTTTTAGCTTATCTTAGTTTAAAATCTGCTTATTGTAACTTTCTTTAAGTCTTGTAAACATTTTTAAGTTTAATGAAATTTTAAGTTTCTATGTTAAGTTCTGTTTTCCTTATGCTAATGAATTAAAAGCTTTGAAAATGTTCTAACAAGCTCTTATAAGCCCTTGTTTAATCTGTTTTACTAAAGTGTTATATAGCTTTTAAGTGTTTAAGAAAAGTTCATCAAAATTCACCCCTCAAAGTACCTCAGCTTATTTTGGAAGATAAGCCAGAAAGGAAAGGGCTTATAGGGTTTTACCAGCTTATCTATGATAAGCTCGAGCTTGTAGATCAACTCATTGAGAGCTTATTTGCCCTTGATTAAGCAAAGGGCTTTGTAAGTCTTCATTTTCAGTTTTTTTTTGCTTATTCACTGTTTTGCTTATTGCTTTTCTTATTACTGCTTATTATTGCTTATTTATGATTGTTAATGCTTATTGTTACCTGCTTGTTGATTATATCTCATTAGTTAAACTTTTCATTAAAACTGTCTTATTTTGCTTTAGAATTGCTTAATTTAGTTTGCTTATTTTTGTGTTTTAATTGCTTATTTGTCTTTATTTTATCTTATATTAAACCTGTTTCTAGTTTTTATAAGTTTTCTAAGACTGTTTCAAGTTTAAAATGGATTTAAGAAATTTAAAGGGGTGTTTGGCACAAGCAGTACCAACCCATGTTAGTACTGCTTGAGTCCACTTTGGTTTAAAAGCCAGCTTTGTTAAGCTCTTTTAAGTTCTTTAAATCAGTTTCCAAAAGATTTTAAGGTTTAAAATTCAATTTCAAGGTTTTGTCTATCATTTTCTAAAATATGTGGTTTTGAAAGTTCTTCAAACTGCTTATAATTAAGAGTTGGTTATTAAGTTGTTTTAAGATGTTTTTCATACTTCATTTTGGTCTAAATCTGCTTTAGAAACAAAGTCCTAAGGTTTGGTATTGTCATTTTTGGTGTTGGGTCAAAACTGTCATAGTGGGTTTAAGTTTTTCAAAAAGCTTGGTCAACACTTTTTGATCTCAAATTTAGATTAGTTAAAAGATGTCTTAGGTTTTGAAACTCATAGCATAAGCTCATTGCTATATAAGCTCAATTTGTTTGAGCTTATTTTAGTTTTTAAAACTTATTTACTAGCTTAAAATTAGGGCTGCAGTTAGCTCTTTTAGTCTTTATAAAAACTTGAAAAAAAACCAAAAAGATAGGATTTTAGGTAAACAACCATTTTCATAAGCCTTTTTCTAGCTTGTTAGTTATTCAAAATGCTTAATTTTTTCTTATTCTTATAGCTTATAGTAGTTGCTTTATCTGTTTTGAGTTTTTAGACACTAGCTTATTGATCTAGTAGCTTAAAAATTAGCTTAAAGTTGCCTCCTTAGACTGTTTTTAGTTGTGTTTTAGCTAAATTGCTTATTTGCTTATTTAAGTGTTTTGAGCTGTTAGGTTTGCTTAATTGTGCTTAGTTTTGTTTATTAGGTTAGGTTTAAGGATCTGGTAGATTATTTAGTTTATAGAAAATTGTGGCAAAAATATGTTTTAAGGCTTAAAGCTTTTTAGTTTCTTTTTAAGTTAATCTGTCTTAATTCTTTATGTATGCTTTCCAGCTTATTTGGTTTAGTTTAAATGCTCATTAGACATAGCTTAGTATCTTGTAGCTTATTTTGTTTAAGTTTAAGCTTATTAAGGCTTTTGTGTCAAAACTGTTAAGTGTTAAAGCCTTAAAGCTTTTAAGTCAAATCTGCTACTTTCATAAGCTTATTTCTAGCTTATTTTCAAGTTTTATAAAAAGTTCTTTTTTAAAGTTTTCCATTTTTGCTTATTTTATAACTTTTAAAAAAAATAAAACCAAAAAAAATGTTTTATAAAAAAGAGAGGTCACATGGGTCGAATTGCCGGCTCACAACCGATGTGTCAGTCTTCAAAAGAAGGCCCATAGTAAGAATAATAATCCAAGACTGATAAAAGTTTGCTGCATCTTGCCGGCTCACAACCGATGTTGCAGCCTTCAAAAAGGTCGAGGATTTCCTTCGTTTAAAGGATGTATAATTATATTAAGTGTAATATATGTGATTTAATAAATATAGGTAAAATCTCTTTTTCTTAAATTTAAATATGCTTTTGAACTAAGACTATTTCATTTTAACTTGTGATTTTTCTAAATGAATTATTTATTTAACGGGAAGCCTAAGAGTTTTTGAAACCAAAGGTCCGTGAGTTCCGATACTATTCTCTGTGGGGTGTCAAAAGCCTGATCACCTAAGTCGGTCTCGGCTGGGATGTGCCGAGAAGAAAGTCGCTACATGGAATGATCTCGCCTTCAAAATCATAATTCTTCGGTGGAACGTGAAGCCTAAAAATATTGCAACTTTCTTAAAAAGTTTGATCCATGGTTGAAATTCAAAATAAGCACATTTACCTAAGATATAATAATTGTCG
>BQNB010162305.1:2938-14577 GCA_026074375.1 Tanacetum coccineum | reverse complement strand
AAAACTCAAAATCAACCACCAAAACTCAAATTGAAGATCAAATCATCACTAATAATCAATCCTAACACCATAAAGATCATCAATTGGAAACATGCCTAGCAAATATGTCGAGGACTATAAAAGAACACGGTCATACATCCCAAGAATTTCACATGAATATAGCCATAACCATCCCTTAAAACAAATATTCAAAAACCTTAAAAAACGACTTATTCATGAGGGTCGGGTGGTTTATGATGATTTCACAAATCTAAATTATGTTCGGTCTTTGTTTGGTCTAATCGACTTTGAGTGTCTCATTGACATCAATGAACAAATTTGTCCTCGTTTTATTCTTGAGTTCTATAGTCAATTTCGTCTCTCCTATAATGATGATGGGGAAATTTTTGTTGAATTCATGTTCCAAGATCAATACTACTCTTTTTCTCTTGAAGAGTTCGCTGAAATTCTAGGGGTACCATGCGAAGGCGCATGTGTGTTCACCGACAAGTGGGCACTCTATGAATTAGCGAATGGTCTTCCCGGAGATGGTCCATACCAAACATTTCTTCCATCTCTGGATGATATCATTACTCTTGTCCGTGTCGACCGTGAAGGTCCTGTCACTCGTGTTCGTCACAAGAAGGAAATTAATGTTATTGAATATCAAGTTTGTGGTATGTCATATATCATAACACGGGGTCGATTCTTGAACTTGGCTAGTTTCTAGAGAGAGAAACACATGAGAGAGAATATCTAGTGAGAGAAAATGTGTTTAATATGAAAAGTGTAAATGACTAGCTTACCTCTTCCAAAGTCGGAAGAGGCTTATATAGTTTTTATAAAATACCGGGTATTAGAACCCGACTTAAAACCGAAAGACATACGATTAACTATTAAGCTACGAGCTATTATAAACAATAAATATATAGGGTGACCGAGTCTTTTTCTAATATCTAACAATCTCCCCCTAAGGGAGGTCACCCCTGAAATTACAAAACTTAATCACTTTAGTGTTTAGCTCGTAGACATTTGATATCTTGTACATTTGGGGTAGTGATCTTTTGATTCATCTTTGAACTGTCTTTGATTGTGATCTTGAGCTTTCTTGAGATCATCACCCAAACATAATCTTACATCATCTTGTAATGGATCGCCATCTTGTGCACTTGTGAAGAAATACACGATATCAGATTTTGCGGAAGCTTTGACACCTTTATGAGGTCTTTCATAACTTCATAACAAGTGTAGGTCATGTCTGAGCATTCGGTTATTCACTTGATATCTAAGGTGCTGCTAATTTCCATTTCCATCTCCATCTTTAAGATATCCTGTAATGAAACAGTTAGTAGTAAAGAGAAGATTGATTTGAAAAGTCAGTCTAAGTGTTTCTTATGAAAATATTTTATAACACTTTGAAAGATTTGATTATTTATCAAATGATCAATAACCATCAATTCTTATACTAGAGCAAGTTTGATTCACACAGAATCGCACCATCATTTCTTTCCAGTTGACACAAGTTTGATTCTTGTAGAATCGCACAAGTCACCTACCAAAAGCTTGTTTGATGTTAGCTCTAGCAGGATTTCCATCTTCATTATGAAAAACCTTCGTTTCACTCGGATGTTCTGGCAATATCATAAGTATAATGCGTAGGACTCTTAGGATAGACTTGTTTCCACAGTGTGTGAAAGACAAGAGAATTGGATACGTGTCCTAACGAGATTAATTGACGATCTCTTGGCTCTAGACTCAATAGTGCATTTTGGTTCTAGTAATCTGAGGCTGGAGCTGACTGCCACCTGTTCAATATCAACTAACTCGGAGTGAGAAAGTCAATAGATAACGTGTTTAGTCTCCCCTCCTTAATTTTCTGTGCATTGACCACATATCTCCATCGAGGCTAGCAATTTCTAGCTTTTGATAAACATAACTTGGAATCAAAATTTTTCTAACCTGTCATCTTTACTACTTCAATCATCTCATTCTACCTAAATTATGAACAATCTTCATCACCTCATTCATCCTCTTCACCTCACTCTACCATGACTTCCACCAATGCCTCCTCATCCAATCCTTCCAAGAAAATCAAACTTACCATAATCCCTCCTAGACAATTATTTGTCAATATTTCTAGTGATGAAGAAGTGATACTACACCCTCTCCCATTACCACTTCTTCTTCTCCAGTGGCTCCTAATGCACCAACAAAAGACCACATCTACAAAAGAAACCACCTCAAGTCATGGAAAACACTTCATCCTCCTTTCAATCTAAGCTACAATTATCACCAACTCCTTCAAATGAACCAACCTCTCCTCAAACTCAAAATCCTTTTCTACAAAACCTAATAGATGTTCCTCCAAGACCCTCTAATCCTCAACCTATCTAAACCATCTCCCCATTGGATATCACCCTCTCATTATCACCAATCACACCTCTTGAAATTCCATCAAGTCCACCATCACCTCAACCTCCTATCATGGGACATCCACTTTACTACAACTATCATGACTATCATGGATCAACTTGTGTTTGTTGTTTCCACAACCGTAACCTCTACTTGCACCTTCGAGATGAAATGAACATTATGTTTGCTTATCTTGAATACCTTATAACAACCGCCCACACAACTTACTTTTCACCTCCACCTTAAATTTCTCTCTTCTAAAAGACCTAATAATGGAAAACCTAAAACCATTTTGTCTCAAAATCATGCCTATGAATCTTCTAGGATAAATGTTTTAGCTTATGCTCACCCATGCTCTAATTATCTTATGTTAGGTTATGTTTGTGTTGTGATGTAATTTTATGATTATGTATGCTTGTATTCTCATATATTATCCTTGTGAGACTAGTATATGTTTATTTTAACATTTGAAATGAACTTTAGTTTATCTTCTAAATGTGTCGGAATTGAATCTTTAAGATAATATCATGCTATGGATTTTTGCTCTTGTACCTCAATCCTTTGTTTTGTAGCAAAACAAATTATCCGTAAAGATCGTCACTTGGTGCCCGAACAAGGAGAAAGCTTACATCAACGGGGGAGTCCTTTTAATCCGTGTCGACTAGAATCTTTTCTCTCCACTCAAACGTCGACCTCAACCGACGATCACCTTTTTTGATTTCTGACAATAAGGGGTGAGAAAAGTACAATTAAACCATTAATAATTTATTAAAACCCTTTAAATTTTATACTAAATGAGTTTTTTTATATTTTGTCCATCATCAAAAAGGGTGAATTGTTAATACCAATATGTCCAAAAACGTTTATAAATTATGTCCGACCTCTTAATGCTTTTGAATAATAAACAAAATGTGAAAAACGTTTACGATAAAAATTTAAACGTTGTTATAATTAATAATCAAAAAATTCTAATTCTTCCTATGATTTAATCACTAAGTATGGATAAAAAAAAAATCAGTAAACCATGATTCCTTGAATCAAGAACATAATTTTTTCTTAAATCTTATATTCCAACAAAAAATGTTTTTATAAAAATATAAAAACAAATTATTTATTAATTAAAAGAAATGTTTTATTAAAAACATAAAATTTGAATTTCAAATTTCCCCCCCCAAAATGGAAGGTTCCATAACAGATACAACCTTCACCACAAAAGGACAAAAAAGAAAGCGGAGTCTAGTGCGGCCTCTTTAAAATTAAGGGGCCGCCGGTACCTAGCCAACCAGCAACGGCTACTTATTTTGTTACCCCTATAAATACTAACTCTACTACTGGGCCACCCATTTCAAAAAAATCAGACTTTCCTCTTGCCAAAATCTATCAATCTAGTTTCTCTCTTCTTTCCCTTTTTCTTTCTAAACCACATATCTTGATCACTAATATTATCTTAGAATTTTGTTTCAAGTGATTAATTCTTATCTTTCTTCTCCCTTCTTCACCTTCTAAATCACGTGCAAAAAGAAGAACATTCGAACATTCATCTACATACGAATTGATATCAAGATTGATCTTTCTTTCTTTCTTTACTCTTCTTTCAAAGAACACAAACAATCCATTAGATTGTATTAGTGTGTAGTTTGTGTTAATTGGATCAAGTGTAAGATCCAAGTGTGTAATTGTAATTGAAGTGATTTGTATTTGTTTTTTCAATCCAAGAGTGTAAGATCTTGTGAAGTTTTGAAGACATATTAGTAAAGACTTAGAATGTTCTTCTAGCTAAGAGTGGACTCGACATCTAAGCTTAGTGGTCGAAAAGAAAGTAAGCGACGTGTAAACGTTTTCCCTTTCTCTCCTTTCTTTCCCTTTCCCCTTTTTCTCCGCCTAAAAGGGACTTGTTGACATAGTGAAATCTTCGAGTGGAGTGCTTCGTGGATTGGAGTAGGACCTAAGAGGTGCTATCGTTGTTGCCGAACCACTATAAATCTCGGTGTCTTTTTGATTTTTTGATCGTTTCCCTCCTTTATCTCTTTACCTTAATTTACTATTGCATTATTAATAAGTTTAGAGGTTGTAAATCATAGTGTTGGTTGAAATTGACATACATCTGAACAAACTATTTCATTAAGCAAACTTTATTAAAACGCCAATTAACCGGTAAAACTATTCAACCTCCCCTTCTAGTTTCAAACAGTATTAATCCATTTTAGCCTATCGAAAAAGAGCTTGGAAACCTGAAAACGAAAATTAACCACCATCAGATGTGCCATACAGCCACACGAGTTAGGAGGCTTTAGAAAGGGCCACTGCAGGATGTAAGTAAATGGATTGTGGAAGTTAAGGTACACAAAATTTTGTTTAACTTTTGTAGAGTCCCATCAATTGTTTTGTTTTACCATTAGGGGAAAGTGACCAATTGTTATTTGTTATAACACTTCCAAATACTCGATGCAGATACCTAACTTTTTTTTTTTCCTTTTAAATTTTTGGTCAGGGAATAACACACAAATAGCAAAACCACTTAACGGGTTAAATCTTGCTGTTTCAAGAGAATAACGGGGATCCTAAAAATCCGAATTATCAATCCATCAGAAGAAATTGGTACAAAAGAACGATTAACTTATGTGTATGTTCATCTTCCTTTAAGATGCTGTTTTGGAAAATTAAAAGTGTGGACAATTAAAATTTTTTAACATCATTCTCTACTTATATCCATTTTCTTTAGACAATACCCGCCCGGCAACGAAGAGCAGCGAGTTTTCAAAACTTTGTTATACTCCAGACGTTAAGCTCTTTTTATCAAATTTGGTATAAACTGAAACCTAAAGTGGACAATAAATTTTAAGATAGGATTAAAGTTGAAGGTTATATGTGAGTGAGAAATGTTTTATTATTTAATAAAGTTGAGGCGACACAAAAACACAATACAATGAAATTAGAATTTTTAATTTTCCTTTCACCATAAACTTCAACATTAACATCCTCCTGTTCAAAATTGAACATGAATGATCTCGAACTTTTTAAGATATACAAAAGTAAAAAAGATGCACAACAATTTTGGAACGAATGAAATGTATAGGATATTTTTCTTTAGTTTTCTCGCGAAGGGTAAAAGGTTTGAATCTCACAATATTTGTATAGAGAGAATTGCAAAAATGGTCCTTGTGGTTTGGCCACCATAGCAATTTGGTCCGTCGAAATTTCCGAAATTGCCAAAAACATTCCATATTTTAAAAGGGTATGAGGTTCACACTTAGGGTCCCCTTTGTGTCCGAACTAAAATGTCCTAAAATACCCCTCTAAAACCACAAAAACGGACGATTTTTGTAAAAGAAACTAAGGGTAATTTTAGTCCAAATAGGTTTCGATCAAATACCAACATGGAACCAAACCATCAAAATACGAAACAGTTTTTTGCAAATTTCGAATACGCCGGACCCAAATCCTACAATTTTGACCAAACCACAAGGACCATTTTTGCAATTTACTCACTTGTATATTTGGGGTTGGTCAAAGAAAAGTCGAACACAAGTTCATAAAAAACCCTAATGAATCACGTAACATTCCTGTTAAAAAAACCTAATCTTTTTAAAAATAACATCAACCAATAATTTGTAAATTACAACCGCTACATTAAAAATAAAAATCTTCACAATATCTAGGCTGCGTTTAGTTGGAGGAAAACACTTTTGTTTTTCACAAAATATTTTGTGGAAAACAAAGATTTCGTCTGTTTTTTTACGATTTCATCTTTTTTTTACGATTTCGTCTGTATTTTTATTTAACACGTAAAAAAACTTAAAAAAATGTAATTAAAATCGTAAAAAACAGAACGATATCGAAAAAAACTGACGAAACGAAAAAAAATGGACGAAAAGACGTAAAAAAAAAAGGAACGAAAACGTAAAATAAAAACAGACTAAAATCGTAAAAAAAAAGATGAAAAAGTACAAAACCAGACGAAAATAGGTAAAAAAAGTTGTTAGCTTAATTATATTAATTCCAAACAAGAAGTTGATTCGTACTAGAAAGTTCCAAACTAGGTTCCTTGTATTGTAATAGGCAGATCGGGTTCAACAACAGGCTTGGATTGTAATCTAATATTGTCCCTTGTTACCGAGCTCAAGCCCCCAAAGTTAATCCAAGCCCCGTCACCCTTTTTATAAGAAAGCCCCAATGCCTTTGGGTATAAATATCCCTTCACCACACCATGGTGAAGGTTGTTAGGTTACAGATGAGTCACAACTTTGTACCTCTCCATTTTCTATCTTAAACTTCTTGTTTTTTCTTTCTTCTCAAACTTTCTCTCTCAAAGATTTCTTTTCCTTCTCATTTTTCTAGCATCTTGGTAAAATTATTGTGTTTGTGTAAATGGATTAAATACATGGGATAACATGTGGTACCAGAGCTAAAGGGGTGTTTAGTGATTAAAATTCGTGTGGTTAAACAAGATCAAATTCGTGGTCAAAAAGAAGTCAATAGAAAAAAACTCAAACCCGAATTTTTTAGGCTTAGTCATGTGAGAAATGTTTATGTTATTAAAGCCAAGATCTAAGCTAAGGTAAGCTAATTGAGGCAAGAGAAATCAAGCTAAAAGGTCAAAAAGGGTGATTTATTAATGCCATTTTTTGAAGAAGAAAAGTCGCGAATAATAATCGTCGTTTTGCGTTTTGAAACAATCCTGGCAAAGTTTCTGTTTGGCTTTTGATTTTCTTCTTGTTGCGTTTTATGATTTTCCTTCATTTTGCGTTTTGATGTCTTCCATGTTTGCGTTTTTGATTTTTTGGTTCGTTTTGGTTCATGCGTTTTGATTGCAGTTCTGCATTTTGAAGAAATTTCCATTGCGTTTTTGAAGAAATTTTTCAAATTGCTTTTTATTGAAGAAGATTTCATTGCGTTTTTTATGAACCAAATATATCATTGCCGTTTTGACCAAATTTTTTCATTTGCGTTTTGACCAAATTTTAATTGCGTTTTGACCAAGATTCATTGCGTTTTGACCAAAGTCCACTGCGTTTTTTGGTGTCCCATTTTGCGTTTTGGGTGTCCACACTTCTCATGCGTTTTTTGGGGTCCAACTCCTTATTGCTTCTTGCCACTTTACTTCACTTACTTCAACTCTTCTACTAAACTGCTCTTAACTCACTACAAACACTTCACTACTTACGCGTTTTGGTTTAAGATAGCACTGCCGTTTTATGTCCTAAATGAAATCCTTGCGTTAAAGAAAAAAGGTTTTCAGTAAAACAAGCCATAACTTTTGATCCGAAGTCCTTTCAAATCAACAGGCCCGATTACCCTCTCAAATCGAAGAGAAAAATGAGACGGATCACGCTGTAACTACCCTTTAGCTGGTTAAGGACTTTTCGAGGCCCAAAACCATCGTTTACTATGATTTATTGACATTTTTTATCAGTTTTTTGGGAATGTGTGTAGACTTGTGTATTTGTTTTCTAGCTCAACGCCCATCTGTATGTTTAGGGCCCCTGTTTTCAGTTGGTGAGGCCCTATTTAAACAAACAGCATTAAACCCTAAGCCAGAAAATTATCTGTTTTTTAGACAATTAAATCATTGACCGATGTTCCGACATCAAATCATTCACGGTTTTCTATTGATTTTGTAAAATCCCGTTAAATTTTTATCGGTTCTAATCATAGATTTGTAAAATCCCGTGAACGTTAATTCTTTGAAACCACAATCAATCACTTCATAACACTTAAGATCCGACATCCATTTACCATTAACCTTCATCAAATGTCAAATTCCAAATACCAAAATTTTGGCCAAACCAAACATCAAGTTGTACTTTCAGAAAGTCACAGTCTCTTCGTGTTTCAATTTTCTAACATTCCAGAGAAACAACAACATTCAAGAATAGATACATTCACAGTCCTAAAAGAAAATCAAGTCTCTATTTTTAAGATTCCCTCTCCAGAAACCTTTTCACAAGAATTATGGCATTCTTCCTATCTTTACAGAGAACGTTTCCACTCAAGACTTGGATTACTAAACAACATCTTAATAAAGATATACTTTCCTAGTACTGATTGCACAACTACATTGACAAAACTCAAACAAACGTTTGAAAAATACTTTTCAATACAAGAAATAAAAGCGCGTATGCAGAATTATACAAGAAATGAACTGCACAGATCATTTTTACGATGCAATGATCTTTAACATGGATTCCCCTTGGGAAACACAATGCCTTGATTTAATTCTTATCAAACACCGAACTCCCACAATTGTTTTACAACAAAAGAGGTTGAATGCCAAAACACGAAAAAGATCATTCAAATCCAATTCCACAGCATTGAGTGTTTGATTCATTGAAAGTTGATTTTAGTATTTGTCAAACAAAAGAGCTTGTTCTGAGAAAGAAACAGTAATTCAGAGACTGCCGCCAGTAAATTAGTAAAATACTCAGCCTTTTGAATTCTAAAACAAAAGATGTGCATGTCAAATCAAATACAATATTGTCAAAAGCAAAAGAAAGATGCATGAACCCAAATTTTCGATCCTCTTCATTTTCACACCTATCAAGTTCTGTCAAACACTAGACTTAAAAATGCACTTCACATCTGAACAAGGATACAGACGGGAATTCATGTCACATCTTTGATCAAGAATGTTGATACCCCACCTTACACCACGACTTCAACAAGAACAATGCTAACTCAAACGAAGATCCAAATCATACCAAAAGCACCTTGACCAAGATGAAATTTCAAGAAAGATGGATCCGAGTACAGCCATTTGGGTGTAACAACTCGATTCCAGAATAGTTCATCGTATTTCAAAGTTTACATTGGATTATGACAGTCAAATGACAGACACGTACTTTGTTGAATACACTGGACTCGAGGTTCAACACTTACGAAAATACACTACATCCAACAACCTGGGTAATGATAAGAAGTTCCCGTTAATAAGAAACACGTCATCAAACAGTATAAAAGAAGGTGAAAAAAAGACAGATGGCAGAACGCAAGAGAAGTAAAAAGAATTGAATACGGGTAAAGTGCATTGGATTCTAAATTTTGGTTGACACAGAAAGCATTAGGACAGACTCAACAGTGCAAGATGATAGCAGCAGGTCAGGGAATGATACAGAATTGCAGATTATGCAGATATCAGACCCATTTTATGACGAAGAGCTCAATGGCTAGAGGTACAAATGACTGCTGAATGCAATAACTTTAGACTAATAGGACAACAGCATACCTGACAACCTTAAATCATTGTTTGAAGGTAGGGTTGACCAATATCCCTGAACATGTCCCAAGTTTAAAAGACCAATGCATGATTCAACACCCTGATAACCAGACAACTGAATACTCCAAAACAATCACTCGAGTCGAAAATATTTTATTGGCTCAAGAGACAGTTTGCCCCAATTTCAAAAAAGATTTTACAAGAATGGGAATCCACATTGCATTGCCTCTCGAACTATAAATATACAAAAACAAATCTTTAAAACCAGGGCAACATGGTCAAATTTTTTTGAATGAAACAAGTAATAAAAGCCAAATGCAAAGGAATTTTGATGTACTTTAAAACAATGAGCAAACATCAAATATAGAACATAGTGTGTGGGGCTACATTTACGTAAGGAAAAAAGACTTCTGAAACAAGCTTACAAAGATTTTGTATGATTCCCTTATTAAAATCACGAGATCCTTAAGACTACAGAACAGACAACAATCGTTTGCTTGCTAAATAATGCTGTAATTAAAATCTCTCAGATTTCCATGAAAATGTTTTTATTCGCAATTGTCTGCTTAAAAAAATTGACTAAATGAAAGTTAAAATGAAATAAAATGTTAGATACTAAAGGTTTGATAAACCATCAGTCTTGGGGAAACCGGTTGTTTTACCAACACTAAGAAACCAATCAGTTGTATTAGACCAACCGAAATGCCGTTTAAATCTTGCAAAGGCATTCAAATGTCATAAAACAACGGTTTTGACCTCCCAATGTTGATTTGTGAACCCAAGAAATTTGGCAAACCAGTCACTCAACATTATTTGCACTAAGAAAACAGAATCCCCTTTGGCAAAAACCTGATTACATGATTTCATCTAGCTCATCTAGAATAGTTCTAAAACATGCCCAAGATTTAGTGCCAAATGACAAGGTTTCATAATCACTATCAAAGATGTAGTTAAGAAAAAGAAATACAAGAAAGAGATAGAATTCAACAACTAGTGTGGCCTACTTCTTCCTGCGAGAAATGTCAAACCACTACTGAAGATAGGAAAAACCAAACACTTAGGAGCAAACAATCAAACATCAGGAGTTTTTCTTGTATCAAAGAGTAGTACCCGAGTAAAGATAACGGCATGTGCCCAAAGCAGATCACTCCCTAAGAGTTCTAGTTCTTTTTCTTTTTTTTCAGATTCCAAAAAAACTTTGTTTTTGTTTCTACATTCATAAGTTGTCTTATAAATAATGCAAATCATGATGCGTATATAACAAAACTCCTGAAGGAAGTAAATTCACGTGCTAAGATTCAATCCCATAAGACCAGAAACAGTAACAAACCCGTAGATCAAAAGAGTCATACTCAGAAACCTGATAGGCAGATCTTTACAGGACATAGATTTTCTCCTAATAAGACTTCCGCTGTGTATGAGAAAACATCTCCTAGATCTGATCTTAGGTAGAAACCTACGGGTAGAATTTTCAAATCTGTTGGTCTTAGGTGGATTCCTACAGGAAAGTTATTCGACTATTGCATAAGCAAGGTTGAAAGTTGGTTTCGTGGTGAGTATAGTATATATCTCTATAGTGCAAACTTTCACTAACCAAGATACCGTAAGTAATTAATCACTTAGGAAAGTAATTAATACACGGGTCGTAAATTCCTCGAAGAAGTTGTGAATTGAGATTTGGTGATAATTCGGATTCGAGTTAAGAATGGTTAAAATATTTTTGACTTTTGAATTATACTATAAATTTAATAGCACAATTAAACTATAGAAACGATTAAAGAAACTAAAATCAATTAACTAGCACGAAAAATTAACAAATGTGAATTAAAAACGTGAGCTAAAACGAGAATTTAAAATCTAAAGCACTTCTAATAACAAATTTAATACCTAAAAATCACAAATTTAAAAAGAAAATTTTAGGAAAAAGAATTAAAAATTTTCAACTAATTTTCTATTTTCTATGATTTATTTAAGAAAAATGAATTACTTAAAACCTATTTTAATTCCTAGAAAATACAAACTTAATTGGAAAAAT
>BQNB010162300.1:0-14577 GCA_026074375.1 Tanacetum coccineum | reverse complement strand
GCTTATTATGTGCTTTAGAAAAAGCTAGTCCTAATATATGGAGCAAATTTAGCAAAACAGTAAAATTCAATATTACACAATGTTTTAAAAAACGGTTTTTAAATTGACCTGACCGAGCCACCAGGTCACGGTTCAACCGGTTTTTCCGGCCAAACCCCATTAGACTTATCATCTCTTTTTAAAAGGTGGGTGTTTACTAAATTAATTGGTAACATAAGGAGGTTTTAATTAGCTACTTATTATAGAGAGTGTAGTTTTAATGAATCCCCAAGTAAAAGGCATTAAGTGTTTAGACTCATATTTCTTCCCTACTAAGAAAAAAAGAAACACCCCCGGACCCACATATTAAGAGTGTGTTTGGTATCTTGAAATGACAATAAGGGAATACTTTCATTGTGAATAACATTGTTTGTTTGATAACCATAACTATAATGAATGACAATGATAACAAGATATTATCCATACTTCATTCCTCATTGTATAGGCTGGTTTAAAAATATATCATGGGTCCCACTTGTATTTTTATCTCCAAATTATCAAAAAACTCATGCAAATTATTTATTTATCTCATTATCATTCATTTCATATGTGAGGGCTCACTTTTTTTATTGTGATACCCAAATTTAAT
Source organism: Tanacetum coccineum (assembly GCA_026074375.1). Classification (NCBI taxonomy): domain Eukaryota; kingdom Viridiplantae; phylum Streptophyta; class Magnoliopsida; order Asterales; family Asteraceae; genus Tanacetum; species Tanacetum coccineum. The sequence goes on along the minus strand of BQNB010162300.1, from coordinate 13,949 downwards.
TGGCAAAACCAAACAATGATATTGAAATTAATTTCACGACTAATAAATATACCCATTTTACCCTCTTATCAAAGTCACACCAATTGTGATTTATAACAACATATTAAACGAAGCCAATCACTTAATTTAATTTAATAAACAACCTCTAACCATCTTATAGAAAATAAAAAAGGCATGTGACCATCATATCATATGCCAACTTCTACACGGTTCTTGCGTTACATAAAGTTTGCCCTTAGTTTGATGTTTAGGTGTCCTTTATGTTTAAATGTTAACATAAAGGACTTAATGTTAAATAATGAGAAAAGGGAAGTTTTGGCTTGGGTTGTGGGCTTGTGTTTGGGGCCGGTTATACCTCACAAAGAGGAGGTGGGAATTTGTTTCCTTATAACAAATTCCTTATGCCTATATAAACAAATCAAGGCTCATTGTTTTGATATATCTTTTGGTGAAACCCTAAAAGCAAAACTTCTTTTCTCTTCCTCTTCTCTCTTGTTGAGTCAATCGGCTACACCCAACCAAGTGGGAAAATCGATTTGATTAATCAACTTAAAGTAAGTTGTTTTGCTTATTGTTTATAAAAGAACTAGCATTCTAATTGAATCGCTAACAAACGTGTGTACGAATCCAAAGAGAGATCATACTTTGATCTTATATTGTTCTTGATTTATTAATTCAAGATTTGCTAAAAGGTACGCTTTTCTTTTATTATTATTATGTTAATTTATATGACTATGTGAATGATCTTACGTGCTAGTCTTCCGCTGCGTGCTCGTATTTATTAATAGTTAATATGATCTTAATGTCTACTAATTCCAACAAGATTTTAATCTCCAAAAATTATCATAAGAACTCATGCAAATTATTTATTTATTCATTATCATTCATTTCATATGTGAGGGGCTCACTTTTTTTATTGTGATACCCAAATTTAATTGGCAAAACCAAACAATGATATTGAAATTAATTTCACGACTAATAAATATACCCATTTTACCCTCTTATCAAAGTCACACCAATTGTGATTTATAACAACATATTAAACGAAGCCAATCACTTAATTTAATTTAATAAACAACCTCTAACCATCTTATAGAAAATAAAAAAGGCATGTGACCATCATATCATATGCATGGCAACTTCTACACGGTTCTTGCGTTACATAAAGTTTGCCCTTAGTTTGATGTTTAGGTGTCATTTATATGATGGAGGAGACATTTTGTTTTGGGAAGATAGTTTATTCATGATTTCATTTGACAATTGATTTCTTTTCTAGTTAGAACACACATTTGATGGTAAGGTGTCTTTTTGTGCACTAAGAGGACCCATTAACCTCATCTTCACTTTTATGATGTTGTTTTTCTATTCTTTGCAATGATCAATAGCCAATATAAATATGAATTTTTGGCATATCTTTCGAAGTTGGTAGAACACCCCCCCCCCCCCACCCCCACCCCCTTTTACTTTTGATGATAGAATGTCATTGGCTCATTTTGAATTGGGCAAATCGCATAAAAAGGTACCCATTTTAGGTTCAATGTCAATTAAAGGCACTCATATTTTTTTCCCTCAATTTAAGGTATCGATCTTTTTTTGTTGCAACGTTAGACAATTAACAGGTTTCTCGGTTACATTTCTAACGATCGTTATTTTATTATTGCATCGTTAGTCCTTTATATGATTTTGTTAAAAAAAATATTTTCTACTTATTTTTAAAAATTATACACGTTTTATACACACATTTTTTACACGTTTTTATACACACATTTTTTACACGTTTTTATAAATATTTTTATACACACATTTATATGCACGTTTTTATACACATTTTTATGCACACGTTTCTATACACATTTTTCTATATGCTTTTATCCACAATTTTATACATGCATTTTTATACACGTTTTTACAGACACGTTTTTATGCACTTTTTTTTAAAATGTGGATAAAATTGTGTGTAAAAACGTGTAAAAAAATATGTGTATAAAAATGTGTGTATAAAACGTGTCTATAAAAATGTGTATAAAAATGTGTGTATAAAACCGTGGATAATCCAAAATCTATTGAAATCACCCAAAGTTGGGAGGGTGGTGAGTGTCAAGCACAAACACTCTTAACCCCGCAACTTTGGAAAAACCGGCATCATGCAAGAATTGGCTAAGGTCCTCATTCTAAGGATATGTTGGGAGGACTTTCAAGCTAGTAAAGATCATCTCCCCCCTATTGATGCTAATCAAGCAAATTCCTTCATAAGCCAAGATTTTTAAAGGACTTGTGTACCTAAATGAGGAAGCTGAGATTGACCTAACTGAGCATGTCAGTGCGGTCTTATCTAGCTCTCTTCCTCCCAAATTCAAAGATCTTGGAGCACCATTAATTTTAGTTGTGGTGGGAAATACTACCATTAAGATGACGCTCCTTGAGTCTCGGGTGCTAGTATCAACATCCTTCCTGCAATTTGGTCGATAAGTGTTACTAGGAACACTTCGTAAGACCGAACAATAATTTCCTTATCCGATATGAATCTACCAATTTCCTATAGGCGTCTTAGAGGATGTTATTGTGAAATTTGATTGACATCTATTACCCAGTGACCTTCTTTGTTATAGACACCAAGGTCACCATAACAAGGATGATCCAACCCAAACATTAGTCCTGGGCGACCATTATCCTAGCCAAAGATAGCGCTAGGATTAATTGTCGAACTGGCGCCATGGATATTGCTTTTGGTAACAGGAAGCTTCAACTTAATGTGTTTAATTCATTGAACTCTCCTATTTTAAATGATTGTTACCATATTGATACTATTGATAAGTGTATCCAAACGCATACCCCAAGTATGAATTTGGATCGTACTTTGGAGAATTTGCATTGTGTTGACAGTGAGAAGGAGCTCTTTGATGGGAAGAGGATTATCAATGATTAAAGTAAGAAATCTTACTAGCCTTTGGATGAAACGCCTTTGGAGTCACAACAAGTTCAACAACCAACTTTGAACGAAGTCCAAGAATAATTTGATTGTCTATTAGTTCATCAAGACGTGCTACTAAGGGCGCATGGTTCCAGCAAAGGTAATGGTTGTATTAGAAAAAGAACCCGAAAGAAAATGTGCGTATTAAGGTCTAAGAAGAATAGCAAGGAGAATACGTGAAAAGATTAAAAAAAGAAAATTTCTCTGTATTATAAATAAGAAAAGTTGATGAATTGTTTTTTTCGCACTTGGTACAATTATTCGAGATGGTAGCATCATTCCTACACCTTAATCAGGTAATGTTCATGGAAAACATCTGAACCATAAACACCTATTAAAAGTCTCTCAAGTAAGTATGTCGGTCTGATGATGGTAAAATTTTGCCTACATGGGAGCAACCCGTGTTTGTAGTGTGTGTGTGTGTGTAATTTTTTCTTTCTATATTTAATTTTCCTTTATTTTCTTTTTTGTGATGTGTGTTAAAAACTTAGTAAGGTGTGCTCACTACAAACCCTTACGAGACTAAACCGTCCACTCAGGCTACCGAGTTGGTTTAAAGGCCTTGTTGCATACTCTAAATGCATATCGTGATTTCTACGAAAGTGAGTTAGGTATTGTTGTGTGTGAGTTTTGTCAAAGTGAGTTTTAACTAAATTCACTTTAAAAGTTTTGTCATTAGGGACAATGCAATGCTTTAAGTTGGGGGGATTATGTCACATGTGTTACATGTTTTTGTGTGAAATTATGGTCAAAAATGGGTCAAAAATAGGTCAAAATGTAATTTTTGGAAAAATTGAAACTTTTAAAAAAATATTGGAATCATAGTATAAGAATCTTGTGCTAATTAGTTGTGGAAGTTTCTTCTATATATATTTGTTGAGTGTTTGTAGATTCTGAAGAATAACTTTGGAGGGCTTATGTGAGCAAAACTAGAAGATCCGGCCATGATTATAAGGTGCACCCGATTCCATTGTATAATTTGGTTATAAAATTAATTTGATTGTTTGCATGTAGATTAGGCATATGTATAATTAGTAGATGATCAAACCATACCCGATTGAATTTCCCTACTTACTTTTGCTTAGATCGAGAAGAAGTTAAAATAATATAATATGAAATATAATAATGTAATAGTTGGGTTAGGACACTTAAATTGATCTTATCCGGATCGTCACCCGCGCACGGTGGCCATAGAAAATAGTTGAGAACTCATCATAATATTGGTTTTAGTCCAGATGCTGGGTTTGCCTATCTGATTCGACACCTCGCGCAACGGGATATATAGTTGTTAGCAATGGTCAGACGCCATTCTTATGAGATTAGCATTGAACTTATGCTGAGATAATTTTATGTAATATAACCCAATCCTTGTATTTGTTAATGAAATTAGGAAGTTGGTTAAGTTAAGTGCATTTGATTATTAGACTATGTGGTGATAACTCCATAATATGATTATACCATAGGCACGAAGCCTAGCTGTTCCATTTAATTAAAACCAAAATAAATTAATTGGTTCCCGGTGTGCCGAGTGTCTTAGTATGCACCTAAAGGATACAATTCATTCTTCCAAATGATTGGTCTTTATATCAACCTTAAAAGGAGTGTATAAAGCATTCGGGATGACTTGTATAAGAAACGGTTCCGGATGGCTAAAAAAGGAGTTTATGTATGTTATGAGCAAAAATGCTTGAAATGTGAAGTAAAATTCATGTGCAAAAAACTGAGCAAAAAGTGAAAGTATGTAAACTAAAGTATGATGCTTATTGCTCTAAAAAGTGTGCTCCTATGGTATAAAAACTCCGGTATTATAAAAGGTGTAAGGTATTCTCACCTCTTGTTTTGGATTGATGTTTAGATTGATTATAGGGGTGTATTAAGTATGTTGGGCACATGGTTAATTATATGAAAACATAAATAAAAAATGGAAACCAATGGAGCTGTTATGTTAAGTGTTTTAAAAAGGGACAAAAAATATGGTTAATCATTTTGGATTATTGGTCATAATAGGATGTATTAGTGTACAAGGTGATATTGATCTTTTTGATGAATTTCAAGGTATGATTAAAAACAATGTAAATCACATGCAAGGGGGGGGGGAAGAATATAGTAGATTCTTCCTCGGGACGAGTTAAGGGTAGTTGTGAGGATTGATCGTGTATATTTACATACACCTCATAGCATGTTAATTACGCATAGTCGCATTGTTATTCGTTGTTATACATGTATTTTGAGGTGTTTTGTGATTATGTAGGTTATGTATAAAATGGAGCTAAATTGGCGACTTTGTGAGCTAATGGTGAAACTACACGGAAGTGACAAGAAAAAGAAGTAAAATGTTGAAGAGTGATAGATTTGAGCACATGCAATGTTTTGATCATAACTTCTTCGTCCGAGCTCCGTTTTAAGTGATTCAAAAAGCCACGGAAAGATAAAAAAGAAACATTTATATTTATGTGATAAACGTATAAAAATCTAAAGTTGGCTTGTGCGGATATCTGCTGGAACAGCTAATTCGTGGCTCTTGAGGTTTAACCATATTTACCTAATACATTGGGCCTTAAATAATCAAATGAGAAATTGTTCCATGTATCCTTGTGGGCTGATTCACGAATGAACACAAGAAGAAAAAGAAAATAAAACTCTTGGGCCTATGTTGGACGTGAAGCAAAGTAGAAAGAAAAAAAGGTATAAGCCATTTGGGCTTTGGTGTTTTTGACATGGAGACAAAGCAAATAAGGAATATATAGCATTCTATTATATCATTATGGGGGTACAATTCATTTTGAAGGGATATCAGCCGACACAAATAAAAAAAGAGAGACACAATTCATCTCATGAGGAGAGTCAGCCACTTGATTCAGCCGACAAAGAGCAACACATTTACGATTTCCATCATCATGTTCGGCTAATCTCGTTGTAATTCCTTCCGATAACCATATAGGGTTGATCCATTGTTGATTATACATTTATATTTACATTGATTTATATTTTAATTGCATTCATGCATATTTAAATATTTGTTTTGATTTACGATGTGTTTTAATGGTTGTGGCAAGACAACTAATTAATAGTTAAGGCAATGCATACTTGTTCTATCTAGCTAAGGAAAAAGATGGTTGCGTAATCAGCATAAGTCGTACCTAAATAGATCATTAAAACATAATTGTTGGTTGAATTGGTATAAGACTTATTTTGCTAGTCATTGATAAACATAACAAGTACCTAAATTGATTCATCCCTAATAAGTCAAAGTAATCTTTGTGATTGATTTAAAGTCTAGATAATCCATAACGTGATCAACCCTAGATATTAGAAGCTGGAAGGAATTGCATTGTTCTCTTAATTGTTTACAACTTCGTTTCTAATTTTTCTAGTTTAATCATTAGCTTAATTAGTATTTTAGTTTTAAGATTTCAAAACCACAACTTTTATTGATAAGTGATCACCCTAGAACTTAAATTAAATCTACTTACTCCCTGAGGATTCGACCATTTCTTACCCTATCTATATATGTTTAGTTAAAATTTATTTTTGATTGGTAAACGACTCTATCACATACACCACACTAATAAGTTGCAAATCATATCATACATCTTGTAATATCTTGCCTTTATGTCCTATCATTAGTGACTGTGAACATAATGCAACTTTGATCTTTACAACTACAAACCATATATTAAACTTCTAATCCAAGCTTTCCAATGTCTCAAATTACCCTTCATGACGCACAAACAAGCAGTAGAAACTTAAACTAGCAGTAGTAATAATGACTTAGCAGTAGTAATAATGACTTAGCAGTAGTAATATTCTTACATAAGGTTTAACTTGTTTTGCACAAGTAAAAACCTTCCCCTTAAGTGGTGCATTTAACATATTCAAATGGTTGAACACTTTGTTAGAAACATAAAAGCGTCGGTCACTTCCATAGATAACGGTCGTTAGCTTGTTAAGCAATTTTTAGAAACTTACATAGTTAGTTAGCAAAGGCCCATGGATTAATCCATGCAAGTCCAAGCCCATGTGCCATTTGTAAGTATAAATACACCTCTCCATGCCTTGGAGAGGTGGTTGGTTGGTTGTATTTTTCACATAGTAATGCATTTCATGTTCTTTTCTTTCTCTCTCTAAAATACTTCCTTCTTTCCCACTTTCTCTCTCTAGTTCTTGTTGTTAGAGATTACTAATATTCTTTATTTGGTATCAAAGCCCACGAAGTGGTGTGTTTAGTTTTTGTGTTTATTTTTTTTGTGTCATATTGCAAAAATCGTCCTTCCTTTTATTTTTTCTTGTTGATTCGAAGCTTTTGGGTACACTAAAAGATCATTTACCTTGGTAAATTTGATCCTAGCATCTTTAGATATAGGAGTACAATGCTTTAAGTCAAGAAAAAATTCATTTTTAGGTCCATCTTTGTGTTCAAACCCTTTACAAAGAACAAAATTTTGATTTTAATTTTTTCGGCTTAAAATAAAACTGAACTTAAAGTTTCTATTTTTCTTTTTTCCAATAGGGTTAGTAACACTATGTTGTACAAGAATTTTTTCAGAACAAACCATCATAAAGGAGTATTTTTGTGTTTAAAAAATTTTGAGTCATTGTGTCTTTTGGAGTCAAACAACTTAGTCGAAAAACCAAAGTCTAACAACCCTAGTCGACACCTGAGTCGAACAACTCAAGTCGAGACAACCTAAGTTTCGAACAACCCAAGTCGAACAACCTGAGTCGAACAACTCAAGTCGAACAACCTGAGTCGAACAACCCAAGTCGAACAACCTGAGTCGAACAACTCAAGTCGAACAACCTGAGTCGAACAACCCAAGTCGAACAACCCAAACCGAACAACTCAATTTTTCTAAATTATACGGTTTAGTTCTTTGACTTGAAAAAATCCGTGAAAACATAACTTGTCTTTCCCGGTTTTGTCAAGAATTGTAAAATCTCGTGTAGTTTAAAGAATTAAAACACTTAAGAGACAACTTAATTAAACACAATTTCTTTCTACCACCGTCCGATCAAACAAGTAATCTTTTAACATACAAATTTCACAATGACGACTCTGGCTGACAAAGCAATTCTTTTTTAGGTGCTGACAATCGTCCACCTATGTTGGAAAAGGATATGTATGATTCTTGGAAAAGCATAATGGAGCTATACATGATGAATAGACAACATGGAAGAATGATTCTTGAATCCGTTGAAAATGGTCCACTCATTTGGCCTTTAATTGAGGAAAATAAAGTGACAAGACCAAAGAAATATTCTGAGTTCTTGCTACGTGAAGCAATTCAGCTTGATAGTGATATCAAAGCAACAAATATCATTCTCCAAGGACTACCACCTGAGTTCTATGCGTTGGTTAGCAATCATAAAGTCGCCAAGGAACTATGGGAAAGAATTCAACTTCTCATGCAAGGAACTTCATTGACAAAACAGGAAAGAGAGTGTAAGCTTATGATGGAGATTTCGATAGAGAGATGCTTATAAGAAGGGGAAACACTATGTGATTTTTACTTGAGATTTTCACTGCTACTCAATGACATGAACATCTACAATATGAAACTGGAACAATTTCAAGTGAACACCAAGTTTTTGAATACTCTTCCTCCTGAATAGAGCAAATTTATGACAAATGTCAAACTAGTTCAGGATTTGCACACAACTAACATTGATCAGCTTCATGCTTACTGTACACCATTAATTTTCATGCAAAACGTTCGATTAAAATGTATGAAATGCAACTCAATAACCGCTATTCATAGGTTGCATCCCAACAGATTACCCTAGACTCCTAACAAACTCATTAAAACACAAACCAAAACACACAATAACAAACACAAGTTTCACCATATCAGACTCCACAGAATGGAATACCTAATCATACTTACAATACTCCAAACACATCAATCATCTACACCTCTTTCAAACTCTTATCCATCAAACGCTTATCAATCAAACTTTCACCACCAATATTTTATTCTCCATCATCAATCCATTCCCACAAATGAAATATCTCTCCCACAGTTAACCAACAACTAGAACTTTCCCCACAACTCAGATCTCATTGTATTCAGTTTTCTAGAACGTTGATTGATCCCCTTGATGCCATCAATCACAAGATTGACATTCTGACTCCTGTTGTTCACTTCCCGCTACCAACTACCAATAATCAGCTGAGGAATTCGTCCAATCCCTAGGCAACAACTACCATAAAATAATAAAAGCTAGACATTACAACAATTCATGGAGACAAACATCTTTTAGCTGCGGGTACCCAAGGATATACCTCCAGGATCAAGTGGAAAGCAATTATGCGGAAACAAGGAACTGTTATTTGTATACCAACTACAAAAGGAAGGCCATATGTCCAAACATTTGCACTAAAACCTAAAGATGAAAACGGATAGATTCTTATTTTAAGATAAAGTGTTGTTAGTACAAGCTCAAGCAAGTGGTTAAATTCTACCATGAGGAGGTAATGTTTTTTTTTTTTTTTGGTTTTTTTTTTTTTTTTTTTTTTCATTCATTTTGGCAGATCTAGGAATTGCAAAGGTCAAGCCACACAGACTATCATTACTCACAATGCTGCTTATCAAGCTGATGATTTAGATGCTATGAACTGATTGAGTATGAACTCCAACACTGCCAAAAGTTGCACTATGCGAATTTATCTCATGATTGTTCAGATGCACGTGCTGAGTGTAAATACAATCAAGAAAATACGAATAATATATGCCCCTAATCAAGTTGTGCAGGCGATGCCATCTTCTGAACCTCCGAATGTTGTGACTCATTTAGAGACTGAAATAAACAGTGATAGCAATATCATTCCTTATTCTTAGTATGTGATTGAATCACAAGAAAAAAAAAAAAAAAAACAAGCAAGCTGTTTTAAAATTCTAACTCTTCTGCACAATAAGATGCACTGATATTATCTGTGATTGAACAACTAAAAACCCAAGTAGTTAATTGTACCAATATAAATCTGGACAATAAAAGTATCAATGATACTTTAACTGTTGATCTTTGAAAGATTAAATAACAAGTTTAAAGTTTGAAAGAAGGACAAAATTTGATTTAAGGAGTAATGATACCGTTTCAGATTCATGTGCACAGTCTGTAGAGATTGATCATCTTAAACAAACTCTTTCTGAACATTTAAAAGAAAAGGAATCTTTAATGCAAACAGTTACTCTTCTCAAAAATGATTTTAAGAAAGAAGAATCTAGGAACATTGATAGAGAGAGATTGTGTAACACCCCCATAAAATCACAACGCAGCGGAATACCACTTTGGGGTGCTACTTCATAGTTCATACACACAAGTTACAGAAAACGACCTCAAAAGAGACGTTTAATAAAATGTCACATTCAATTTAATAAATATCAGAGTAAATTTAGGTCCCAATAATTTATGATTTAACAAGATTACAAGATTTTAATCGTGACTCATTTTGTATATTTAAGGAAAAATAGTTATCGAATGTGAAGAAAACTGAGTCCTTGAGTTTTGTTGATATCCACGCGTCTCGAATGCTCCCAATGCTCAGCTAGCAAAATAATAACCTGAGAAAATACATGCAAAAACGTCAACAATAATGTTGGTGAATTCATAGGTTTAAGTAAAAACAGTATTGAAATAATTCAAGTAAATATTTCAGTTAGAAAAGCAGCGCTACAACATTTCAAAGTGATTTTGATAAATCAAGTAGGGATTCAATAAACCAACTAATGTTTAGTAATGGACCACAAGGTTTAAGATCAGCCAGTGATAATGCAACGAATGCAATGTCAAGTAAATGAATTAATATATTATCGCATTAAGCTCATGCCACTGAAACGTTAACCAAGCATATAAAATATGCATATAATTTGCCCCTCAACAAGGTAATATTGCAATATACCTTAAGAAATTCTCAATACAAAATGTTCTTTAGGGGTGATCGCGCCATGGATATCGCAACCCCAGACAGGGCAGTCACGGCCCAATAGATCTACTTAATGTACTAGCACTTACCCATCATACGTAATTAACAGTGCATGAAATTCGGGGCCTTTTTGTAATAGGTACTCATGCAGATAAACTCATAATCGGGTGAAGCATACCCTTCAAGCACTTGTGTCCAATTTAAAACAAGTAATATGTTCAAAACTCTCAGTTTTGTAAATAGATATTCAATGATCCCAAATCGTGTAGTAAGCAAATCAAGCTTTAATAAATTCAGTGGTAAACAACCATGTATTAGAAATCATGTGTAAATCAAGTAAAATATTTCGTAAAAGCATTCATGTAACGCTTATGAAATTGGAATCAATATTTTTTTTCTTAGTAAAACAAACATGAATCACGTATTAAACGTGAAATAAATATTGAACTCGAACACGGGTTGTTAAAGTATCCACCCCTTTAGGGAGCGACGTCCCGACACTCAATTCGTTTTGATCGTCGTATGGTTTAATCTTGAAGAGGTAAGGATATAGACAAGTCATCATTGAGGTTTTTAACGAAAACTAAATGAGAAAAGTCAAAACATCAAATACATGCAACATGCATAAGCGAACGGATTGAATGTCGCGAGAATCCTTAAAAAGGAAGGATAAGATATATGACTCGAAGAAGAAGCCATTGGAAAGGAAGAATTTAACAAGTCGTCAATTCTTGGAAGCGATTAAGGGTTCATTACTATTAGCTTATCAAGTTCGTGGCAGGCAATACACATTCGGAAAAATCCACATAACAAATTACAAGTCGAAAGGAGTTTATAGCCCAAAGAAGGATTCGTACGGACAAACAAATACAATACAAATAACAAGTTTTATTTGTATTGTATTTTCTAACGAGTTTATTTTTCGGGCGAGTTAACGAGTAACGGTGACGAATTTAAAATAATGAGTACGCGATAATCACGAAGGAAAAAGCATCACATATATTTCATCACATATATTTCATTTCAATGCTTAACGCAATACAAATGATAGGAAATACAATGGTAATGTAAAAAACTAAAACAAAGAGCAAATCTCCATGCGAGAACTTGAACATCGGGTAGAGGAGCATTAGGAGCGAGATGATGATGACGATCATGACGGGCTTAAAATTTCTAAGAGGATTTACACGGATGATGATCGGTGGATTTGTGAAAGAGGAAAAATGGAATGGTTTGATTTTTGAAATGAATGAAAGTGAAAGTGGAAGAGAGGAGTTTATATAAAAATGGGGTTGCCGTTGGATTTTATGGGAGTTCGTGAGAAAATGTTTGAATTTTGAATAAAGAAGCTTAATACCCGAAGTGTTACGTTTAGAAAACATGACCCGGAAGATTAATGCTTCGACGAGAAGATTTTATGAAAGAAACGGATAAGGTGGGCTAAACCAAGTGTACAAATATAATACTCACAAATATGCAATTAAGTATAAGCCCAAGAGCAAATAGATAATAAAGCCCATAACACGTTTACTAATCTATAAACACATAGCATATATTCGACAGGCATAAAAAAACATAGAATGTGTACCTTGTGACGCTTAAGATCGATTTGCAAGATATCGAATCATCATGGGCTCATGAGCAAATAATTGAGCCAATGTTGATTATGAATTATTGCAACATATGTTCCAAGCCCGCAATATAATAAAAAATGATAGATTCAAAAAAATGTACATTTTATTTGAAAAATCTATTTGAGACATTAATTTTAATTTAAGCTTTTATTTTTATACATGGACTTATTACTCTAACGTGTTGTGGCCCAAAAAGAAAATGATTGTTATGAATCATTTTTCTGTTGGTCCGGTTCCCTCGGCTAAAGCAGGCCGGTTCTATTTCTAAATGGAACCGGAGGGAACCGGCCAAACAGGCCCAAATCTGAGTTCAAGCCCAACTACAATTTTGAAATTTGGTTATATGTTTTGACCACAATACTTGTATAATAAAACATATATTTGATGAGTTAGAAATGTACCTTTTCAAGATATAATATTTTGAGGTAATGGGATTTCGAAGATGACGACAAAGATCCGTGATCATTTTTGATGATCCACCAAGATTTTTTAAGGAACAAAGGACATAATGCAAATAGATCTATAAAGATTACTATATATATAAAAAATCCTTCTTTTTAGTTTTCAAAATTCAGTTGATCGATTTTTAAAGATTTTAAAATACAGTATATTATAAAAGTATTTGGTAACCTGCTCTTGATACCAATTGTGAAAAACTAAAAGGGGGGTTGAAAAGTTTTACCAATTAAAAATTTGTTTCAATCTTGTTAGTTGATTGTTTGAGGATTTATTATATCTAAGGATAGCAAACATATAAGCAATTAATTTAACATGATATGCAAACACAAAAGTAAAGGATATGTGACACGAGTATTTATAGTGGTTCGGCTACAAAGTCACCTTCCTTGCCCTACTCCACTCCCCGGGTCACTTACTCGAGAGTTCAAAATCACTAGACACCAAACTCCTTCAATCGGCGGAGAAGCCTCACAACATTGCTTACCATTTATCCGGTACTAAACTAAATATTGAGTCTTATTATGGAAGAACCAATCCCTAGTTGCTTACCCTTTATTCGGTACTAAGCTAGATATCGTGTCCTAATCATGGAAGGACAAACCCAACAACACTTACCCTCAATCTAAAAGCTAGGTTCTAAGAAACATAGAACCAATCTCACAAGATTCAATCGAAAACCTAACTTTCTACTAACTAGTTTTTCACTATACATTCTTGACACATTACACTGATAGGTTTGAATGAATATGATAAATGAAATGATGACTCAAGATCAGTAGATAGATCTTCATGAGATGGGAGATACTTGCAACAAGCGAACCTTGAAGCTTGATCTCGTATGCATAAACCGGTAAATCTTATCCTATTAACAAAATCACCAAAACTCTATTATGATATAAAACATGATCTGAGATTAGAGGTTAGATGAATGTAACTGAAAAGTGTATGAGAATGGATGCTT
>BQNB010162298.1:1571-11952 GCA_026074375.1 Tanacetum coccineum | reverse complement strand
AGTCCCCTAGTCAACAAGGTAAGATGAATAATCCGGATCCTTCATTTTCTTTGGCGCTTCATTTTGAATGTATGCAGACCCATTTTTCCTAACTCAAGACTCTTGATATATTTATCCAAAATGGCGTTATAAATAGGAGCATGAGCTAGAACTTCATAACCGATAGATTAAGATGCAAATCCTTAAATTCATCTTCTAGAGCTTTTTTGGGTTCTTTTGAATTTGGTGTTTCAATCTCGTTGTCCGTTAATGTTTTGATTTGTTTTTGGTCTTTTGATAAAGAATTTGTTGATTTGAAACACGTTTTGATATCATTGACCGATTTTAAAGGATTGGAAGAGCTTTGGGGATCTTCCATTAAGTAAGAACGAGCAGACATAACTGAAGAGGTGGAATTAACATTCAGTTTTAGGTTCTTTACGGTGTCACTTGGAAGTGCACCCATCATTTGGTCATTGATAACCTTCAAGAAGGTGTCAATTTTATTGGTCATCTCGCTTTGTTGTGGTTTGAAATCGGCTTCAAACTTGGACAAACGAACGTCTTGAGATGCCATAAAGTTAGACACTAATCCTTCGAGATTTGATTAATTATTAAAGTTTTGAAGATTGTTGTTGAAGGCTTGACGGGACGGATTGAGTACGAACCATAGGATCGAAAATGATAAGTGAGGGGTTTGAAAAAATTGTTTTGATACTTTAGAGGGTTTCCTCCACCTAAGTATGGTTGACCCTTTCCCATGACGGATTATCGGTGGTCCAACCAAGATAATATTTGCTCGGGTTTGAAAGTGAACCACTTAACCTCCCGCTTTTGTTGGTTACGCGAAGGATCATAAATCCACAAAAACTTGCTCGACGAGCATTTTCCCATGCAGTATTGAGTTTCAGTGAGGAACCACTAATACAATCTCACAAAGAAAGAAGCGATTTTGTTCACTTAAACGATGATTAGGGAGACAAGATGAGCTTCCATCAAGCGTTGGACTTAATTTTCAAGCTCAATGAGACGACGGTAGGATGCATTTGTGATATCATGAGGCAAAGACATTGCCTTAAACGGTTTAGCGAAGTCTCTTGGGTAATTCCAACTTTCGTAGTCATAGAGGGCGAGGTCCTCTATAAGTGCCCAAGATTCCTTAATGTTTTTGTCACGTAGCTTACCACCGACGGATTGATCGATGGTGCGCCCTGTGGCAGGATTTACATGGTCATAAAAGATTTAGACTTGAGCCAAAGATCGAAACATGAAGAGTGGAACTTTTTGAAGTAAGTCCTTGAAACAAGTCCATTCTTTGGAGAGAGATTCACCTTGGTGTGGTTGGAACATCAAGATGTCATTTTAAAGTTTAGTAGTTTTTCTCAGTCGGAAAAATTGAGCAAGGAAATGAGTAGTGAGATCCTCCCAAGTGGAGATGGATCCCGCGGGAAGACGTTCAAGCTAATTGCTAGCTTGATCGGGAAGTGGAAAATTGAAATAAACCAGTCTAGTTCCTTTCCCCTATTTTCAACTCTTATAAGGTCAAGAGAGTCAACAATTTTGAGAAAATCCTTAAGTTGTTGATTTGGATCCTCGGACTGAAGTCCATTGAATGAACATCCGTTTTGCACCAATAGGATGGTGTCGAATCGTAGAGGCACCACATTGTTCCCAACAGGGAGCTCAATGGTGTTTCGATAGCCCTCATGGCTTGGTCGAGAATAATCTCCTAAGGTACGGGGTAGATTTCCGTTTTCCAAGGTAGGTTATGAAAAAAGAAGGCTTTTTTAACAAACAAAGGGAACAAAAGAAAAAGATTAGACTAGTGAGAAGGCTCATAAAAAGAAAATAAAAATCCACTTGATAGGAAACATGTGAGTAGACCTAAGGTAGATAGAATTTGAAACCTAGACTATTCTCCGGAATCGGTGCCAAAAACTTGATGTGCGGGTGATTGCAAACCGAAGTTTTACAATCCTCCTAGGCAGTGTACCTAACCGTTGTAGTATTGTATAGGTAAGACTCAGGGGATTGATCATTCTCTAGGGGAATAGTTTAGGTAGGCTCGAATTGAATGTCACTAAGGTCTAAGGATTGAGGGAAGATTATTTTTGTGTTTTTATATTTTATGAAAGCAAGTAAAATCTCGGGTTTAAAGGGGGTTTGATTAAACTAATTACTACTCCTTATTCTATTCTAATTTGCAGAAAAGTAAATAAGATGGAAAACTCTTATGGTTAAATAAATGTGTTCACCTAATCATGCACTACTCCCTAGTTGTCTTCTGTTGTTTTATTACCCGTCACTCTCGTAATGCAATGTGTAAGTATCTAATAAATTAAACACCTAACTCGGAATCAACCCAAATGGCAAGGTAGTATGAAGACTGTTGCATAGGTATCATCTAACCTAGCCGTGTTTTCTTAGACGTCTTCGCGTTGCAATTAAGAAGCTAGTTTTCTAGAGCCTAATACGCACACCATTAACAAGAAGCAATAATAAAAGATAAACAACTAGGTTTCATGCAATCATAAGCAAACACAAATTAAATTTAGCCAAGCATGTTAATTGAAATCGAAAAACAATTAATCAAACAATACCTAGACATATTAAAAGATTAAAGAAATAAAGAACTTCACTTCAATTAAACATGGAGTTATGATGAGAACACTAGGGTTAAAAACCTTAAAAATCATCTAAAACACTGCTACAAAGTATTGATCGTTCCCTAAAGTTTTCCACATAAAACGTAAAAATAAAGGGTTCTATATATAAGGTAAAAATCATGACGTCATCGCCTATAAGTTGTGACGTCGTCAACCCATAGAATCTTCTTTGGGATTCTCAGAGTCGATTAGTTTGACGTCATAAATAGAAGTCCTGACGTCATCCCTTGAACACAATGACGGCGTCACAGTGAATTCTGACGCCGTCTTCATGACCTGTAAATCAATTCTTCATGAACTTTCGTGTAGAGTTGTAATCTTGTCCTTTTCTTCCCAAATTGAGCCCAAGTCCCGTGTATTTCCTCTAAATGCCTTCCAAATGCTAAAATGACAAAAAGAAATGATTAAGCATGATAAATGGAGATATTTGCTTGATTTTGGGTTTAAATGACCCTGAAAAAGTGTATAAAATGACACATCATCAGTTAGATAGATCAACTAGGGAGTAGTGCATGATTAAGTGAGCATGTTTGTTTACCTATATGAGTTCCCACCAATTTTACTTTTCTTGCATAATTAGGAGTAGTTTAGTTAAGTTAAAAGCACCTATCTCAACATATTGATTTTACTTACTTTCAAAAAACATAAAAACACAAAAATACTCTTCTCTCAACCTTTAGACCTTAGTGACATACAATTCGAACCTACCTCACTACTCCCTTAGAGAATGATCAATCCCCCAAGTCTACCCTATACTACACTACAATGATTAGGTACTCTACCTAGGAAAATTGTAAAACTTCGGTGTTACAATCCAACGCAACAAGTTTTTGGCGTCGTTGCCGGAGAATAGTCTAGGTTTTGGATTCTATCTAGCTTAGGTCTACTCACTAGATTCCTATTAAGTGAGAATTTTATTTTCTTTTTAGTATCTTTCTCGTACTCTATATTTTCTTTGTTCCTTTTGTTTTGTAACTTTTCCTTTGTTAACCATCATGGGAGAAGAAGGCCAACCGCGTACCTTAGGAGATTATTCCTGGCCTAGCCAAAAGGGCTATCGAAACACTATTGAGCTTCCTAAAGGAGCCAATGTATCATCTTTGTGATCCAACACCATCTGAGTATTGTGCAAACCGATTGTGCCATTCCAGAATTCCCAGTCCGAAGACCCTAACCATGTAACACCCCGAACCAAACGACTTTGGATTGCGCAGCGGAATTAGCAATTGGGTTTTACTAAATAGCCATTCACGCAAGGATAATAAAAATGACCCAATGAGACGTTAACCAAACATGTGTTTCCATTATTAATCAAGTAAAACGGTTCAGACCCCACATGATCGAAACCAAGACCAGTTACAAACAGTGGAAAAACTATTGTTTCAAATAAAAGACATTGTTTTAAAATACATTAAGACATTGTTTTGGAAAGACAAGGAACACACAAGTAGTCTTTCACCAAATTCATCACACGCACGACACCTTCACGCCATCGTTGCCTTCATTCTTGGTTACGTGGGATAAAACATGTTTAAAACGTCAACAACAATGTTGAGTGAAATTCATAGAGTTTAAAATAATCAATAAGTAATAATCTTTGAACACATAATTAGTTCTCGGGAAAACATTGCAACGAATACAATGTATAACATCTCTTTTCTTTCACGCAATAAGCTTATGACACCGAACGTTAACAATACATATGTCATTTCATATGTCAATTTGCCCCAAACAAGGTATTATTGTCATATACCTATTACTTTTTTAATAACAAAATGTCCGTTTGACAGGGTGTTTACAAGGATTCATACCCCAGATAGGATTATCAAACCCAATAGATCTATTTAATGCATTAGCGTTCACCTCGTAAGGCAATTAACGGTTCATGAAATAAGGGACTTCGACAATAGCTACTTATGCAGAAACAATCTCATAATCGGGTCCAGCATACCATAAAATCATATGTGTTCGATTTTATAAAACAAACATGTATCCCCCTCGCGGGTTTAAAAACAATCAAAAGATTTAAATGTGAGGCTATGAACTCACCTTAAGCAAAAGATCCAATTCAATCAAATCAACAAGCGCAAATAGCTTCACGTCTTAACCGCGACCTATATAATACATATATAGCGGTACGTGACTAAAAGTAAAATAATTCATATAATGCATACTTGTATATATATATCACTATTATGTACATACAATCATATACTATAATCTCCAAGTGCGATGCAAAATATTTCTCTTTGACGCACTAACAATATCACATCGTTTTCCACAAAGTTTCCATTTTTAGAAAGTTACCGAAAGTAAGGATAATATAATCCGAATTTCATATTTCATTATCAATTAACTAACATTACGAGCCCATTGCTCATTACAAACCATATTCAAAAGTTTACGCAAGTTTGACTTTCAAAAGTCAAACTTCGTAGTTGACTTTTTACCCCAAAATTTAACAAACTTGACTTGGCCGTAAAACATTCATTATTAAGAGTTACGTGACGATCCACCTAGCGAAACGTAGCTAAAGGCGAACACTATTACTTTTTATTATCAAAGATAACTTTCAAAAATTTCTCGACTCGCTACGAATAAGTCAAACTTTCTGGTCAAACTTGGTTAACCCAAAACCTATTAAAACGACATTTTTAACATAATCCGACTATTAAAACATGCTTAGCTATCCTATTAAAGCATATCAAAACCATCAAACTTTGATTAATAACCAAATACGCTTTCAATAATTTCCGCACTTGAATCTTATAGCAATAATCATATAACACGCAATATAATCAAATTAATCAACACAAAACATAACTAGAAAGCTCACAATGCTATAACATGATCAATTTTTGTTTCCCCGTTGCCTTTTGAAATTGGACGAAACCCCAAGACCCAACAAAACAACCTTTTTCAATAAACCAACTTCAATACAACACTAATCTAACTCCTTTGAACACCCCCTTATACTCGAAAAGTTCAAGAATAACCCAAGAATCTAACTTCTTCAAATCTTAATGCATGTAGGATTTTAATAGTGGGATTTGTAGGTTTCGATACAAGGATCAATAATATGTAAATAGATCTAATTGCATGTCAGAAAATTGGCCGAAATAGTGGTGTTATTGTGGTGGCCGGCGAAGAGAGAAAGAGAGGAGGAAGGAAGAGATTTTTTTGTAAAAAGATTTATAAGTGAAGTGTAGGTGCTATTTATAGGAAACAACTTTGACATCTTGGCAATTCTAGTCCTTCCTTCTTATTACTCCTTCAAAATTAGTACAAAGCGTTTATTTTGTTAATAAAATCGGCCAAAGACTCAGGTCACACCACGTTAGTAAATATTTTAAATCCGTCCCACTAAATTTACTTTAAAATGTTTAATAAAACGTTAAATCACGTAAAACATGACCTTTAAACACGGTTTTTACAAAAACTCAGGGAAACGCCAAAAAATATAAAAATAACATAATCACGCTCTCGGAGCGACAACATAAATTTTTCTGACTTTCTTAGACGCTAAAAACAAATAGAAACTCAATCACGGCTTGAAATTACCCTATAAAAGGAAATTTTCACCAAACCTTATATAGCATAAACGACTATAATTAATTACGTAGCAAAAATACTTATCATAGCTCGGGATAAATGTTGACCTGAAACTCGACTTGTTACAAACCAACACCTTAAGGATTTTCTTTAGATCGTCAATTCACTTAACCTTAATGGTGTCGATAGAGAGATAACGCGTTTGCATTTATTCCAATTCTCTTTTCACGATCAAGCTAGCAATTGGTTTGAACGTTTACCCATTAGATCCATCGCCACTTGGGAAGATCTCACTACCCATTTCCTTGCTTAGTTTTTCCTACAGGGTTAGACTACTAAACTTAGAAATAACATCTTGATGTTCCAACAACATCATGATGAATCTCTTTTTGAAGCATGAACTCATTTCAAGGACTTACTCCAAAAAGTCCTTCTCATCATGGCATTGATCTTTGGCTCTAAATCTAAATTTTCTAAGATCATGTCTCCTATCATCTTAAACGTGAAATTGACCATGCTGCTGGTGGTAAACTTCATGACAAGAGTGTCGAAGAATCTTTAGAAATCATTCAGGTTCCCGACCTCTATGACAACGAACTTTGGAATGGCCTAACAGATCTCGTAAAACTGGTCAAAGCAATCTCTTTGCCTCAAGATGTCCCGAGTACATCCGACCGTCGTCTCATCGAGCTTAAAAATCAAGTCCAACACTTGATGGAAGCTCACATAGCTCCCACACAATCCTCTCAAGTAAACAAAATCGCTTCTTCATGTGAAATTTGTAGTGATGCCTAAGATACTAAATATTGCATGGAAAATCCCGAGCAAGCTTTTGTTGATTACGCATCTTTGCGTACCAAAGAAGCGAGAGGTAAGTGTTTATTTACAAACCGAGCAAAACACTCTAGTGATATAAAGTAACCCATCTAGGAGAAATCACCTACCCTAATTGGTGACAACCTTCCAAAATTCTCAAAATAATTTTTCAAACCCACCAAATCGTTTTCAAACAAACTGTTCACCCTCGAACCGTACCTTCAACAACAATCCTCAACCTTTTAACAATCAATCAAATCTCAAAGGATTAGTGTCCAATTTCATGGCACCTCAAATGCTCGTTTGTCCAAGTTTGAAGCCGATTTCAAACAACAACAAAGATAGGTGGCCAATAAAATTGACACTCTCTTGAAGATTATCAATGACCGAATGATGGGTGCACTACCTAGTGACACCGTTAAGAACCTAAAACTAATTGTTAATTCCACCTCTTCAGTTTCATCTGCTCATTCTTACTCATAAATGGAAGATCCCCAAAGCCCTTTTAATCCTTTCCAATCGGTCAATGCTATTGATGACATCAAATAATGTCACTTTTATAGCATCATTTATCCCATTTTTGTATAATTATTGCGAGAATTGGTACTTAATCGTTTATATTTGAGATTTGTAGTAATTATGAAGTACTTTGTGAAGATTAGCTAAAAGGCACACATTCTGGAGCTTAAATGAAGAAATCTGAATAATATTGTTCTGACATACTATACGCCGTATCCATCAAAGAAGATACGGCGTATCTGTGCCTGCACTTCACAAGAAACCACGAAAGAACTAAAGACTTATAGGCCGTATCCAGGAAGTTCCATACACCGTATTCTATTTCGAGTATTTAAAGATCCTGGAAGATATTGAACGTGGTCCATACTCTAAGAAAACTCCCAATACGCCGTATTGACCTCAACCAATACGGCGCATCAAAGAAATTCCAGACACTATAAATAAAAGACCTAAAAATGAGTTTTAGGTGTGCTTGATCATATTTACAATACCATAACCACAGAAGTCGATTTTCAGAAGACAAGAAGAGCAAAGAATGTCTCGCAACGCGCTTAGTTCCACAGGGAACACATTGTAATTCGCATACTCTTAATAATCTTTCAATTTATCATTCGTTTAACTCGGTTAGGTTACCTTGGTTGTTCATTTTATGCTTGTATACATTATAATGGTTAAGGGATAATACCCTTAGGTATTAGCCATGATTGTCATAATTTAATGTTTGGTTTGTTTATATCGATTGCTTAATTTATCGTTGATTGTTGATTATGTTTATCAATTCATACTTGTCTATGTGCTTAAATATGCGACCTATCATTCAACTAGGTCTAGTGATACCGACCACGTTAGCTAGATACTAGGATGGCTCTCTATATTGCAATTTATATATCTAGAATCATAGGATCACAAATATTGACATATCTTTACCATTGGTTTAGTGAACAAGTTGGACTAGCAAGTGACCTGGGATCAACAAATAACGTTATGATTCCCTTGGTAAAGACTCAGATAGTGGACTACTAGAATATAAAGAGTCGTTAAGCAGTAAGTGGGTAAAGTCCTGATGGGCTAGGGTTTAATAATATCACCATTATTAATCTCCTAAGATAGATTATTATTAGCAAATAAAATACTTTATGCGGATGCGTTTAATTGTGACAGAATTCTACGTGTCTAGGATTCAGGAAGAAGTACCGTTTGAATCTAGGAAATATATTACCCTCAAAATTAGTCATTCATTGCACTAAATAAACAAACCAATGTTCTATTTGTTTAATCATGGTTAATACAGAGCTTGACTGCTCTTCTATCTTTTTATTATTGTCTTGCGTGTGTTTTGGTAGCAGAAGTAGATTTAAGTCACCACCAAACCTGTGCCAGTCGGTTTAGCATAGGTTTAACATAGATTAGATAGATTAGATCTAACGTAGATAACTAAAATACTGATAGACTTAGGAATTACATTCTCGCTCTTAGTGATCGACACCCTACTTACCAACGAAGCTACAACTGATCGGGTACACTGCCCGTTAGTGTTGTTTTTAGGTATAGTCGGCAAAATATAAATGTAAAACTTGATAATAAATAATACCTACACTCAATGACACATCACTCTCCGCATATGTCACATATACCAAGTTCTCATTCTCATACCGAAGCTTGGTCTCGAACTAAAAATATGGGGTGAGCTAACGGTGTTTTCTCTTATTTGTAGCTAGGGTCTGTAGTAGCAACCAAAGTCTCCATAGTAATCGCGACCTAAGCACACTTATGAAAATATACTTCAACATTTGGCGCCATCTGTGGGACCCATTATTTTAACTTCGTTGTATAAGCGAATAGATGTTAACGTATAGGGTTCCTCGCCAGGGGGAAGGGAAAATTTGAATGTCGGGGAAGAAGGTGAAGAGAGAACTCCTAGTGGAGGTCTTCCCGGAGCTACCGGACCTGTCCAGATGAACCCCTCACTAAATTTTATGAAGAAGAATCTTGGAACTTTACGCATAATGATTAAGGAGCTTGATCGACATGGTAGGGGAAAAGGAACCCCAAAAATGTTACTCTATGAAGAGTCAGAAAGCAGGGGTTTAAAGACTTCCCAGGAAAGTTCATCATTTCGAAGAGACAGAAGCCTTTACTCTGATGGTTTATCGAGAACCAAGAAGAGTCGTAGCAGAGCACACCCTCCACCCAAGCGTAGGAAAAATGGTCCAAAGAAGAGAGTCATCTCCAAATCCTACCAATCTAAGAATTATGAGGAAGAAGCAAGTCGAGGTCCAAGAGTATAGGGAGAAGTACTAAATCTTGGTATGAGAGATCCCTCCGTAGAAAGCCAAGCCGGAGTCCGGATATGATAGCATGTCGAGTGCTAGTTTTGGAAGATCTGAGTGCACCTTACAAAAGGCCAAAACCCATTCCTTTCACCTCAATGATCACTCACTTCAAATACCATCGGAGGGCTAAGCTTCCCTAAAACATTCATGTTTATGATGGGAACAAAGATCCAGAAGATCACCTTGGCATCTTCTCCACTGCGGTATAGCAAGAAGAGTGGCATATGCCGATCTGGTGCAGGATATTCTGCCAAACCATGTGAGGTGCGGCAAGGAACTGGTTTGATGATCTCGATCCGAAAAGTGTCGACAATTTTGAAGAACTCAGCCGGAAGTTCTTAGAAGAATTCTCATAACAGAAAAGGTATATTAAGGATCTGACAAAGATCAATGAAGTAAAAATAAAGCAGGGTGAAGGACTTCAGGCTTTCATAGATCGCTTCAAGGCTGAAAGTTCACACATAAAAGGTATGCCTCTAGTGTTAAGGATATCGACATTCATGTATGATGGGCATC
>BQNB010162297.1:0-12383 GCA_026074375.1 Tanacetum coccineum | reverse complement strand
CACGTGTCCAACCTGAAGAAGTGTCTGTCCGATGAAACGTTGGTGATTCCGTTGGAAGAACTACGTGTTGATGACAAGCTCCACTTTGTGGAGGAACCAGTGGAAGTCATGGATCGCGAAATCAAGAAATTGAAGAGGAGTCGCATTCCCCTCATAAAGGTTAAATGGAACTCTAAACGAGGTCCCGAGTTTACTTGGGAACGTGAGGATCAATTCAAGAAGAAGTATCCACAGCTCTTTACCAAGACCGCACCGTCGTCAAGCGCCGTGTCTTAAGCCTTGAGGACAAGTCTCATCTAACCAGGGGAGACTATAACACCTCGCATTTTCAGGTCACATTCCAATCCCGATAACCTCATAACATAATTATTTTCTTTTCTTTTCAAGTTACTAGGCAATTTCGCGTGTGTCTTTAATATCTCAATATCTGTACGAACCCATACGCTCCATGAATTTAGTCAAGCATTCATAGGCATGATTGGTAATTTACCACATTATATTTTGTCTACACTCACTAAGACATTCACGAACACTTCACACTTGTTGATGGAGTCATGTGCGCGACAGGAAGGAAAATGCAATAATGTCCATTTAATCAAAACTAAAGAGAAATGAACCAAACTCCACCAATATGTTAACTTGTATTAAGTAAAGGTAGACAAGTCAAAAAAAAATGAAAGCAATCATGTTCCACTTCTATAAAATTTGTTTACATCGACTGGCCCTACACATTTGACATGCCCATGCACGTTTTCTTTTCCTTTTGTTTAAAGTCAGAAGATTCACAAAAGGGTCCTACCTCTAATATACCCCTTGTTACCCTCCATGTAAAACCCATCACCTTTTCCTATATAACCATAGCAACTCGTGACATCTAGCTACTCCCCGAAAGTTTTCGACTTTGCCTCCAAGGAATGTCACAGTAAAACACTTTAAGACACTGTGCATTGACCTTCTCGTACATAATACTATATCAATAGAATTTAGGATTTTCATCATAGATTTGTAATGTATCAAAATTTAAAGAAAGAAAGTGACAATGGTTAAAACAAAAATAATGTACCAAAATTGTGTTAACACAAGAATTGTGACTTGGGAATGAACCAACTGTGCATGCAAAAACATTCAAAGTATAAACCCCACCTAAACTCGAAAAAATACAAGAACATATTACTCCATCAGGTTCACAATCGTATAGCTCTCACATTGATTTTTTTTCTCATTTCTCTAGCTTCGATATAACAACGCAAAGCCTTACCCTTTTCATTTTCTCTAAGAAAACCCTAAACCCTATTCATTCCCTTTGGGTTTTCTTCTCGGAGCGTTCAAGTTCCGGTAAATTAAGAATCCTCGTTGTTGCAAGTGCGAGTGGAGGTCAAAAGTAGTGGGGCGTGCAGTAACAGTTTGGGTAACGAGTTCGTCTTAAAACCAAGCTAGGGTTTTCGTTGATTAACTTTGGGACATACTCTCCGTCACGTTTTCTGTAAGTCCACACCTTCATCCTCCAGTTTTTATAGTGTCTAGTCCATCCTAGCGTGCTTGAAAATCGGTTTAACAAACAAAGTCGTATTTTTTTTATATTATTTATTGCCTTCTATATGGGCGATCACAACGAAACCCATAACACATACTATGTGATTATTAAAAACTTAGTTGTATAAACCCCTTATTGAAACTAAAAGTATCCTTGGTTAAGGTTTGGCTTAGTTACGACAGTTATAAACAACATACACCACCTCTTGACCTCACTGTTTCGAACAACATGTTTCTGAAACACGATGACTACTAGGTTAATAAACCTTGGGTTAAAACTCGCTAACAAACTGGAATGTTTTCTTTCTTTTTCTCTTCTTGTTTTATTGTCAACGCGATATACATATTTATAGTAAACATGTATCCAACTTGCTCAAATCTAGAGTACATAAAGAAAAGCTTGAAGCATTGGGACTTTGACTACCCTACCTACATAACTACTACTAACTAAACTGTAGGGATAAAACAATCATGGGAAATCATGGACTAGTAACCTACATGCATATATATTAACTAGCCCCCATCAAGCAAAATTTCGGTCCCATGCACAAAAGGTGATAACTTAGTCAAAGTTGGCATAATTCACTAAAATAGCTAACTAGTAGAACTAATTTAGGCTTGTCTTCACCCACAGGCAAACACGTCCCCTTGGGAAAACCTTCTTTTCGACCCTCGTAAGACGTAATTAAAATTCAACAACTAGTATTTTAATGAATATAGGACCTATCAAAGATTAATTTTATAACTTGAAACGTCGAAATTGAGGTTAAGTAACAGAGAAGTTAAGAGGTCTTAAAGTTGAATAACAAAAATCAATATCCTTCCACTATATCAAAAGTAGCTAGCAAGACAATTTTTACTCAAGGCTTTTGCGACACATTTGCCAAACATAAAAAAACGAACCAAGAACCGTCATTAGAAATCTAACGTGCCATTTGTAACTAAGAATGAGAATTGATTATCGAGTCCATAAGTCAATGGTAAAACTCCGAGTCATAAATCATAAAACTTAATTATATTTTCGCTCTTTTAATTAAGTTATACACCGCTATTTCGTTTAATTAAATTACGCACTTAGAGACCAAACTAAGGACTGACCTAAACTAATATTGTATGTATATAACACCTAGTTTCCCTAAATGTCTAAGTCGTATACTAATATTTATGGTTTGAACAGCCGCGTTGATCCGATACAAGTTATCATTATAATCAATGAACTATTTTCAAACGTCATTATTTATAAAATAAAGCTCAAGCACCGCACTAGGACAGGACTACAAGTATTCATTTTAATATTTTCGCCTAGTAATATATGTTACTTACCATATAGATTTACGGATAAAAATCTTTTTGCATCATCTCTCGTGCCACTACCTTACTATTCCGTTATCATTACTTGAGGTGAGTTTATAGTCCCCACTTTTATATTTTTATTGTTTATCAAATCTCGGGGATGAGATCATGTTTGTTTTCAACATGGATGCAAGTACATTTTAAATCCAAAAATACGGAGTTTGCCTGAGTAGCATTTACCCACTTTCCCCATTATCATGAACGTTAATTGCATGTATTTGATTGTTTAACTTGCATTATGTGAGCGTGAATGTTATGAATAAGATCTATTTGGTAAATAAAAAATATTAACCTCCCGTCGGGCAAAGAAGCGCTTGCTATTACCCGGTTGGCCGGAAACGACAACGTAAACCATATGGATCATGGATGTTACGGGTTGAACATCTACATTGGGCAAAGTCATTTATGTGTATTTTAAATACATAAATTGTTTAGCTTCGGTGTCATGAGCTCAGTGCATTTCGTAATACATTTTGTGATATTGTATTCGTTACTCTATTACAGGAAAATCTTGCCATCCGCTTCATTAAATTTATAAACCTATAGATTCACCAACATTATTGTTGACAGTTTAAACATGTTTTCTCAGGTCAATAAGGTACAAGTCACGGATACATTGGCTGGTCGTCATTTGGAGTCACATTATCATAAAGATTTTCATGAATTACATTTTAGAAATATTGTTATGTTGTGAAATCTTTATTTTCAAGATAAACAAGTTAAGCCCATGAGCTTTTTGTAACGAACCATTTATGAAACCCAATGTATCAGATTTTAAACGGCCCTTATAAGGGTCGTTCTCATATCTTGTGCTATTGATCTATGAAGTAATACCCCCAGAATATCATATTCCGCTGCGACCCATTTTGGGGGTGTTACAGATTGGTATCAGAGCCAAGGGCTTATAAAGAACCAGTCCAAACGTTTTTTAATTGGTCTATAGCCGTATCCAAATATGTGTCATTCAAAAGATTTTCATAGGACATGCATACATTCTTCAAATGCTCTATGCTACATTCATAGACTCATTGTAGCAATATTGCTTACATGGGTTTTATACGTGTTAGTATTTCATTACGTATATTACCGCTAGTATTATATAATATACTTATACAAGTGATATTATGATTACAGATTTGCCAATGTCTTCCGACACAGCCCCATCCACTGTTACCTAATACAATCCTTTCTTCCCTGGTCAAGCGAAGCCATCAGCCAGTGGCATTCCACTCATGAATGCTAGCGAGATCCTGAATGTGGACCCATACGAGGAGGTCGCTCAACACGGACAAGCACACCCACTGTCACAAACCACCAATGCTTAAGTGTGCCGGACCCCTATGGAATTGGACAAGCATGTACCGCTTATGTTCCAATCACCCAGAGCACCATGACTCATCATAGTAAACATGCCGGGTCGAGGATCAAGCCGTATGCAGAGGACGCTAGTTCACACAGGATTATCCAAATTCCCTGGTAGAACTCGGATTCGATGGAGGTTGAAAAGATACTGATGCAGGTTCGATTGATTACCCAGATGAGCCTGAGGATGGCGAGGATGATGATGAGGATCCCGAGGAGGACCCTATCGAGGAGCATGAGTCCGAGGGGGGAGAAGCTAAGGAAGACGAGCCTTGTGAGGATTCTGACGGGACTGAACCATTTGAGGAGGATGAGACTGCTCTAAACCCATCCATCCCAACAAAACCCTACCTATGACCAAGGCACCACGGGTCAATATGGCAGCCCATGATTCGCATAAGAGATGACACCCCCGAGGAGGTTATGCCACATCGAGGGAGATCAGTAGTTACTGCTCCCCCACTTGGCTGTGATATAGCAGAGAGTTCTGCTGCCGCCGCTGCTAGAGCACCTAGAGGTCAGTATGATTTTGTTGATGCAGTTGTGACAGGACAGGGTTTGGTTAATAGTCCTGGTCATGAGGCCTGGACTATTGCTAGAAAGCTAGCGACAGAGCAGAGGATGTAATTTTATTTTTTATGGGTTATTTTTTTTTTTTTATTGCCTAGAGCTCTACAGGCTTCTGAGCATAGGATGATGACTTCCATTGAGGAAGTTAACTTGAGGGTCAGCTACCAGGTACAGGCTTGCAAGCGGGAGAGTGGATATTTTTATACACAACTTCTTGATGCACAGACTGACCGCAGAGACATTAGACTTGAGATTGATGTAGTAAGAGGTCAGAGGACTGCTTATGAGACAGAATTACAGGAGGTACGCCAGGCTTACCTTAGGTCTGAGGCGCAGAACAGGGCATTATTGGCGCGACTTGAGACACTGGAGACTCACATGACTCCATGGAGTGCAGCGCCAGAGAGCTAGGATGATTGCAGTCAGCAGATTATGCCGTACCCCATGAGGCTAGAGGCAAAAGCACCGATTGAAACGGAGGAGAAACCGTAGTAGCTGTTAGTTGTACTTCTCATTTCTAGTTATCTTGTATAGTCTATTAAGTGTTATGGGTAATTCCCAGCTAATAGACTCTAGGATGTATTTTCATTTTCTGTACTAAGATCATTTGTGGTCATTTTGTATCCAACCAAATCATGTACGACCCGACTTTATGTTATGAAATATTAACGAAATATTGTTATAGTTGATTTTCATGTATTTATTTTTCCATTGTGTTGTGTGTAAAGTATATATCCATTGTATCACCAGTGTGACTATATCTCACGACATTGTTTCTTCTTGTGATTTATTAGAATCATGCTGTAACACAACAAGGAACAAACAAGGACTCCATGACTTCCAAATCCAAGTCAGAAGCTATGAAATCGATCGGGCAATTCAATAGAAACTCAACTCAAGGATGACGATATGCCAAATTCCAGAGAGGAATCAGAAGGCAATGTGCACCGCACGTGTCTGTACCTATCCGACTTCATGAAATGCCTAACCCTTGAACTTCAAGGTAACTGAAGGCGATGTTGGCTTAAAATCAAATGGCTCGAAAAGATGGAAATCAGTAAAATTCACATCAGCGGTTGTGCCATTGCAAATACAAGTGAAGTTTGCTACATGTACTCTGCTAGTGCGCATTACCCTGGGGAAATGGTCATTGTGAGAACCGTGGGTCATGATGCTAGCCGTATGCTATGAATTGGTGGACTTTTAAGAAGAAATTGCGACAAATATATCCAATAGGTGAGATCACAAGAAACTTGAACTTGAACTGTGGAATCTTAATCAAGAGGAAATGATGTAGCAGCGTACACTCGAAATCACGTTCCCAAGAATTAGCCTTGATGTGCACCAAATATCTTGATGATGAAACGCAAAGATTGACAAGTAATATCTATGGACTTCCCCGATAACATTCCATGAATGTCATTCTGCAACGCCCATACGTCTGACTTTGATTGCCATCGAGTTGGCCAACGATTTGATGGATCAGAAACTCCGCACTTATGCGGAAAGACAGAATGAAAACAAGAGGAAGGCTGATGATTCGTCAAGAAACAACCACCAACAACAATCCAATAAGAGGCAAAATGTAGCTAGGGCGTACACCGCTGGCCCTGGTGAAAAGAAGGTCTATACTGGGGACCTACCTTTGTCACCAATGTAATACCAACAACTGGGCAATGCGCACCCAAGTGTGGAAAATGCAAGAGGTATGGCCATACTACCACCGATTGTCGGGTCAATACAAATAACAACCATAGCAACAACAACAACAAGAATCGAAGGCTGGAGCATGCTATGAATGTGGTAACACCGGGCATATGAGGAGAGATTGTCCAAAGCTGAAGAACCTGGGATTTTGCAACTGGGGGAAATGGCATAGCTCAAGGAAGAGCTTATGCTTTGGGAAGGAGAGATGTTAACCCAGACTCTAACGTCATCACGGGTACGTTTCTTCTCAACAACCGTTATGCTACAATTTTGTTTGACACTGGTGCGGATAGGAGCTTTGTATCAAATTCCTTTAGTGCCATGATTGACATTACCCCCACTACATTAGAAAACCATTACGACGTAGAGTTGGCTGATGGGAAAATCATAGGAGTTAACACCATAATTCGAGGTTGCACTCTAAACTTCATGAACCACCCTTTCAATATCGACTTGATGCCGGTCCCACTCGGTAGTTTTGAGAAACGCCATTTATTGGAAGGAGAGGTTAACAAAGCATCATGGAGTGATCAACCCTAGTGACCGAAAGATTTGTGCGAGTTCCTTTGGAAGAGAAATGTTAATCTTTCAAGGAAACGGAAACGACCAAAAGAAAGAATCTCGACTGAATATCATTTCGTGCACTAAAGCACAAGAGTATCTGTCAAAGGGATGTGACGTCTTTTTGGCACACATCACTACAAAAGAAGCCGAAGACAAGTCGGAGGAGAAGCGACTTGAGGACGTGCCGATTGTCAGAGACTTCCCTGAAGTTTTTCCTGAAGACTTGCCGGGTATTCCACCAACTCGACAAGTAGAATTCCAAATTGATTTGGTACCAGGTGCTGCACCTGTAGCGCGGGCGCCTTATCGATTGGCACCATCAGAAATGAAAGAACTGGCAGAACAACTTCAAGAACTATCCGACAAAGGATTTATAAGACCCAGCTCTTCACCTTGGGGAGCCTCGGTCTTTTTGTCAAAAAGCAAGATGGGATCATATCGTAATGTGCATCGATTAATCGTGACTGAACAAGCCTAACGGTAAAGAAACCGTTCCCCACTCCCAGGATCGATGACCTGTTCGATCTACATCAAGGATCATAATTCTACTCAAAAATCTACTTACGATTAGGTATCCCATCAGCTTAGAGTTCTCGAGGAAGAATATCCCGAAAACAATTTTAGGACGCGTTATGGGCATTATGAATTTCAAGTAATGCCTTTTGGGTTAACAAATGCACCCGTTGTATTCATGGACCTCATGAACAGAGTGTGCAAACCGTACCTAGATAAGTTTGTTATCGTCTTTATCGACGATATACTAATTTATTCGAAGAGCAAGGAAGAACATGAAGAACATCTCAAGCTAATCTTAGAACTACTTAAGAAGGAGGAGTTGTACGCAAAATTCTCCAAGTGTGAATTTTGGATCCCAAAGGTACAATTTCTTGGGCATGTGCTTGATAGGCAAAGCATCCATGTGGATCCTCGCGAAGATCGATCCGGTTAAAGATTAGGGCTCCCAAAGAGTGCAACAGTAATCCGCCAATTTTAAGACTCGCCGTTATTATAGAAGATTCATTGAAGGTTTTCCAAAATTGCAAGCCAATGACTAAAGCGAACAGCAGAAGAATGTGAAGTTCGAGACTGGGAAGAGAAGAGGACGCCGCTTTGTCAATGATTAAACAAAAACTGTGTAGCGCACCCATTCTGGCTTTGCCTAAAGGATCAGAAAACTTCATCGTTTATTGCGATGCTTCACATAAGGGTTTGGGTGCCGTACTTATGCAAAACGAGAAAGTGATAGCCTACGCTTCTCGACAACTGAAGATCCACGAGAAAAACTACACAACTCATGATCTAGAACTTGGAGCTGTGGTGTTCGCTCTTAAGATATGGAGACATTACTTATACGGAACAAGGTGCACCGTATTTACCGACCACAAGAGTTTACAACATATCTTGGATCAAAAAGAGTTGAACATGAGACAACGGCGTTGGTTGGAATTACTTAGTGATTACGATTGTGACATTCGTTATCACCCGGGAAAGGCAAACGTTTTACTGATGCCTTGAGCAGGAAAGAACGGTCTAAACCTTTGAGGGTTCGAGCCTTAGTCATGACTATTGGTTTGAATCTTCCTAAACAAATCCTAGAAGCTCAAACTGAAGCATTAAAACCTGAAAACCTCACTGCTGAAGATGTTGGAGGTATGCTCCGACAGGACCTCACAAAGGAAAGACTAAAACCCCGTGCGGACGGAACCTTATGTTTAAATAACCGGAGTTGGTTACCGTGTTATGGCGACTTAAGGACTTTAGTCATGCACGAGTCTCATAAGTCAAAATATTCTATTCATCCGGGTTCAGACAAGATGTACCAGGATTTAAAGCAGTTGTATTGGTGGCCTAACATGAAGGCGAACATTGCCACATATGTTAGCAAGTGTCTTACTTGTGCCAAAGTCAAGGCAGAGCATCAAAAACCTTCTGGCTTACTAGTTCCAGCCGGAGATCCCAAATAGGAAATGGGAGAAGACCAACATGGATTTTTCGTCACGCAAAACTCCCTAAGGACGCAACGGTTAATGACACCATTTGGGTGATCGTTGATCCTCTTGAACGAAATCTGCTCACTTCCTACCAATGGGGAAAATATCCCCATGGAGAAATTGATGAAACTCTACATGAAGGAAGTAGTCACCCGACATGGTGTACCTGTATCTATTATCTCCGATCGTGATGGTAGATTTACTTCACTAATTCTGCAGCACCTTCCATAAAGGCATTGGGAACTCGATTGGATATGAGTATACGCCTATCACACCCCGAAACTGACAGGTCAAAAGTGAAAGGACTATCCAAACCTGAAGATATATTACGCGCTTAGCGTGTTAGATTTTGTGAAATTTGGGAATAGACATTTCCGGTTAGTAGAGTTCTCGTATAACAACAGTTATCATACCAGCATAAAGGCTGCACCCTTTGAGGCACTATATGGGCGAAAGTGCAGATCACCCGTGTGTTGGGCAGAAGTTGGAGAGGCTCAGCTTACAGGTCCTGCAATAATTCATGAAACCACCGAGAAGATTGTCCAAATCAAAAGCAGAATCCAGGCCGCTCGGGACCGACAGAAGAGCTATGCGAACATTAGACGTAAGCCAATGGTATTTCAAGTTGGTGACAAGGTCATGTTAAAAGTTTCGCCTTGGAAAGGAGTTATGCGTTTTGGCAAGCGAGGGAAGTTAAACCCTAGGTATGTCGGTCCTTTCAAGGTAATCGAAGATTACGAAACAGTGCCTATAAGCTTGAACTACCACAACAGTTAAGCCGAGTTCATAACACGTTCCACGTGTCAAACCTGAAGAAGTGTCTGTCCGATGAAACGTTGGTGATTCCGTTGGAAGAACTACGTGTTGATGACAAGCTCCACTTTGTGGAGGAACCAGTGGAAGTCATGGATCGCGAAATCAAGCAATTGAAGAGGAGTCGCATTCCCATCATAAAGGTTAAATGGAACTCTAAACGAGGTCCCGAGTTTACTTGGGAACGTGAGGATCAATTCAAGAAGAAGTATCCACACCTCTTCACCAAGACCGCACCGTCGTCAAGCGCCGCGTCTTAAGCCTTGAGGACAAGGCTCATCTAACCAGGGGAGACTATAACACCCCGCATTTTCAGGTCACATTCCAATCCCGATAACCTCATAACATAATTAATTTTTTTTTTCTTTTCAAGTTACTAGGCAATTTCGCGTGTGTCTTTAATATCTCAATACCTGTACGAACCCATACGCTTCATGAATTTAGCCAAGCATTCATAGGCGTGATTGGTAATTTACCAAATTATATTTAGTCTACACTCACTAAGACTTTCAACGAAACACTTCAACACTTATGATGGAGTCATGTGCGCGACATGAAGGAAAAATGCTAGAATGTCCATTTAATCAAAACTAAAGAAAATGCACAAACTCTACCAACATGATAACTTGTATAAAGTTAAAGGAGACAAGTCAAAAAAAAATGAAAGCAATCACTTCCCCTTCTACCAAAATTGTATACCATCGACTAGCCCTACACATTCTTGGCAATGCCATACGCACGTTTTCTTTCTTTGTTTAAAGTATAAGATTCACAAAAGGGTCCTAAACCTCTAATAACCCCTTGTACCCCTCCATGTAAAACCCATCACCATTTCCTATATAACCATAGCAACTCGTGAACCTCTAGCTACTCCCCAAGAATTTCCGGCTTTGCCTCCCAAAAATGTCACAGTACACACTTAAGACACTTGTACATTGACCATGTTAACCAAGAAAGTCTTATACCAAAATTGGTGTTTAACACAAGGAATGTGACTTGTGAAGCACCACTGGCATGCAAGCATTTCACGTATAAACCCGACCTAAACTCGGAGAAAAACACAAGAACATATTACTCCATCAGGTTCACAATCGTATAGCTCTCACATTGATTTTTTTTCTCATTTCTCTAGCTTCGATATAACAACGCAAAGCCTTACCCTTTTCATTTTCTCTAAGAAAACCCCTAACCCTATACTTCTCCCATTGGGGGGGATGGTGTTGTTTTTCTTCTCTACGATCAGAGTTCGTAGCATTTAGAGGAGCTCCTCGGGTTGTTGCAAGTGCGAGTGGAGGTCAAAAGTAGTGGGGCGTGCAGCAACAGTTTGGGTAACGAGTTCGTCTTAAAACCAAGCTAGGGTTTTCGTTGATTAACTTTGGGACATACTCTCCGTCACGTTTTCTGTAAGTCCACACCTTCATCCTCCATGTTGTATATTGTCTATGTCCATCCTAGCGTGCTTGAAAATCGGTTTAAAAACAAAGTTCGTTTTTTTATTTATTTATTGCCTTCTGATATGGGGCGAGCACAACGAAACCCATACAACATACTATGTGATTAATAAAAACTTAGTTGTATAAACCCTTTTGGAAACTAAAAGTATACTTGGTTAAGGTTGGCTTAGTTACGAGTTAAGACAAGCATGCCACCCTCTTGACCTCACTATTTTGAACAACATGTTTCTGAAACACGATGACTACTAGGTTAATAAACCTTGGGTTAAAACTCGCTAACAAACTGGAATGTTTTCTTTCTTTTTCTCTTCTTGTTTTATTGTCAACGCGATATACATATTTATAGTAAACAGTGGTATCAACTTGCTAAATCCTAGAGTACATAAAGAAAAGCTTGGGAGCATGGGGACTTGACTACCCTACCCTACTACTACTACTAACTAAACTGTAGGGATAAAACAATCATGGGAAATCATGGACTAGTAACCTACATGCATATATATTAACTAGCCCCCATCAAGCAAAATTTCGGTCCCATGCACAAAAGGTGATAACTTAGTCAAAGATGGCATATTCACTAAAATACTACCATAGTAAACTAATTAAGGCTGTTCTTCACCCCCCAAACACGTCGCAAACACGTCACCTTGGGAAACCTGTTCGACCCTGTAAGACTTAATTATAAATTCAACAACTAGTAGTTTATGATAGTAGGCCTATCAAAGATTATTTCACAACTTGAATCGTCGAAATTGGTTGAGTAACAAAGAAGTTAAGAGGTCTTAAAGTCGAATAACGAGAATCAATATCCTGCCACTATATTAGCAGTAGCTAGCAAGACATTTTTTTTACTCAAGGCTTTTGCGACACATTTGCCAAACATAAAAACGAACCAAGAACCGTCATTAGAAGTCTAACGTGCCATTTGTAACTAAAAATGAGAATTGATTATCGAGTCCATAAGTCAATGGTAAAACTCCGAGTCATAAATCATAAAACTTAATTATATTTTCGCTCTTTTTAATTAGTTATACAC